>CABFWO010004607.1:47077-61554 GCA_902155825.1 Timema genevievae
GTCCGATCGTGAAGGAAGCCCCGCCCATAAGCAATGTGGGATATCAACTTGACCCGTGAAGGTTCGAGAACCAGGGACCAGACGGTTCTACAAACGTCCAGCAGTTGCCAGAGCCGCCACCTGTCTCCCCCGAGCGCTGTTTCTCCCCCCTTTTCCATTCCGTTTCTCCTTCCCTCTCTCCCCCTCTCTGTGGACGCATTGATATTCGTTGAGACTATATATTGGAATGTATCTTGTTAGTAGGTACTCATTGTATCACTGGCCTCTAGGTGAGAGCGCCGCTCTATACTTAAGTTAATATTTAATGGATCAAAATTCGGTTTCGGCGTAATGTGGACGGGAGGAATCTTTTCGAAATTAACGTTTGGGACTTATTTAAAATAGTTATTGAATTTCGGATAACTGAACTTTCTTTTCTCGCCGCTAGGCGGCAGTTTTTTAGACGCGCGCTTACCGCCATTTAAAGATGGCTTGCAACGTTAAGGTGTTAGGTCTATTGTCAGGGTATTAGGTTGTGACTATGTTTTTTTATGTTAATTGCTTAGGGTTGGGAGGTTCATTTTATTTTGGTATTGTCACTCTGACTTATGTATATTCATATATCTTTTAGAAAATACGAAGTTGGGGCAATGTTGTTAAGCTAACAGATATATATATATATATATAGCTTATTCGAGCTTAACTTGTTTTTGTAATGAGGGAAAGTTAACAGATGTATATAGCTTATTTGAGCTTAACTTGTTTTTGTATTGATGGATTGGGGCAATGTTGTTAAGCTAACCGATGTGTATAGCTTATTCGAGGTTAACTCGTTCTTGTATAGAGGGAATGTTAGCAGATATATATATATATATCTTATTCAAGCTTAATTAGTTTTTGTATTGAGGAAATGTTAGCAGATATATATAGCTTATTCGAGCTTAACTTTTTTTGTATTGAGGGAAAGTTAACAGATATATATAGCTTATTTGAGCTTAACTTGTTTTTGTATTGATGGAAGGATAACAAACTGCTTTAATGTCTTCAATTATTATCTTGATAATGAACCATATACATGAACCTTAGAATATTGTATGTACGACTCTTGTCATATTTAATATATCTTAAACTTAACTTTTGCATTAAAGTCTGCTTAGGGACTTTCTGGTTATATTCGTCACTAAGTATTTGTTCTTTATTTTTCTCTAACTTGGATGACGTCAAGCAATATTGGTATTTTTATGCATTATATTTTGTATCTGTTATTATTCTTATATCTAATAAACTATTCCTGTTATTCTCTTGTAACTCCTTGAATCTTTATTCAAGCTTCGTGGTATCGTGAGTTAAGGGTGTTACAGTAGCTATTATCTCTGGGTAATACCTTCACTGTTCATTTTATGTAAAAAGTAACTTTATTTTCTTAATCCTTGACCCAAAAAACATTAAAAATGATATGTTACATGTTAACATTACTTCCGAAAATAAATTATAGTTCTGTGGCAACCATATTGGACGCCATCCTACTGAAATTGCTAGAGGGCAGTGATTTCTATATTATACTGGATGGATATAAATATACGCATTCCATGATCCAAAGCATGACACTCAATTTTATCGTTTGCTACATTGTGGGGGGACATATTTAACGGTTTCTTTCAATGGTTCTTATGCGAAAACATGTATCTGATGTAGAAAAGTGTTATTATTTGAAAATAGTTAATTATTATACCATACTTGCCTGAAGAATCATTTACATTAAAGGATATACAATTCAGTTTTACAGGTTATACTGTACAAATACGAATAACATCTTTACTATATTTAAATATGTAGTTATCATCCACTTTATTTATAGTCTGCCAAGACTACACTTATATTTAAAGTTGGCTATTGGCTTGTAAATTGGTTTCAGAAACCACATTATATAAAAGTTCGATAAATAATGAATAAGGTATCTTAACATTTTATTACATTTGTTTGAATGACAAACTTTGTGTAGTTGCCATACGTTCAAATTACCACAAAGGCTATAGGCTTGTAGAAACTATTATAATAATATAACCATTTTTTTTAACAAAAAAAGTTGGCTCATATTCGGTACATTGCCTTCAAAAACTATATTATGTTAAAAGTTCGATAACTATAGTGAAACAAGTTTGCTAAAAACTGTATTACATCTGTTTGAATGACATACTTTGTGTAGAATTCTTACGTTCAAATGGTTATGGTTATATGCTTGTAGGAATCACGGTATTCACTAAACCATGATTTTAGTAAGAACCCCAATCTTTAAGGATATATTCCGTACCAGAATATTAGTATTTTGGTAGGATAAACGGCCATTTAGAATGGACGTAACGATTCACTTTTGTAAGGTCTTTTATCCTACCTAAATACTACTATAGGGTAGACCTCTGGTACGAGATAAAGCTTTACAAACGAGCTTCCTTCAAAAATCATCATATATATTAGCGTACATCAACTTATTTAAAGAAAAAACTCATAGTTCCCAACTTTTTTATGCTTTTCAAAGCTTCTACTATCACATTTATTTCATTGAACCAATCAGACATTGATGTGTCTCATATATTCAATCAAATTAATGAACGATGTCAAAAGGCCACATTGCCTTGTATGGGTGTAAAAGAGAAAGAGATACCCAAAGTTTCTTTTTCTCTTACGCAATGGTATGCAGACGATAGTTATAAAATTTCAGCTACAGATGTTCATCCAGTAATATTATAGAGACCAATGCTAGAGGGTTATATATATATATATATATATATATATATATATATAATTTTTGTTCTAGCCTGTTTAGCCTGTTTAGATATAGTTCCTACCTGTTTTCCTTTAGTTGTTTATAGCTAGCCTATATGTATAGAGAGAGAGTATATTTATTATCCCTAAATCTAAATATATTGCATCATTCTAATTTGAGCCAAGGCTCATAGGAATAGTGACAAAATAAATAAATAGCACCAAATCGTGCTATAAATAATCATTCATACTACTTTTTAATGTATTACTTGCAGCGCTTGCATAGTGTGAACAGTTATCATCAAGCGCTCTACTAGCACATAAATCAATATCTTTGTCTTAGTCTGTTTCTAAGCACACATTTCATTCGCTCTTCCTATTGGTTGCAAATGTTCTTTAAATAATTATAACGTTTTCAAAGACATTTGAAACGGTTATTAAAGTAGTGTTTGGTAGAAAGAACGATATATTTATTTTGTTCTGAATTCAATCAAACTCCGCCATGTCTGCAAGAGAAGAAGATAAACAGATTATTCCCGAGATTATTATTGATTCATCAACTGGAGTGACTTACAAAAAAGGCCGTTTCTTTGGAAAGGTGAGATTTCTCTTAGGCCTAGCATAAAATTGCAATTTTGTCAAATTATTCTGAAGGTTTGTTTTACATCTTTCCCACTGTAGATTTATTCTTGGCAATCTTCTCAATGTTTAACCACACTAAAATATTCACACTTATTTAAATATATCAAACTTATATCATTTCTATTCGTGTTTTATCTTAGCATAATTATTTTAAACAAAGAAAACATCAAAAATACAGACACACCTAAATAATTGTCTTAGGATCATGAGTCGGTACTAACCCGTACGTTTTAAATAATACATAAGTTATACTTTTATTGACCCATCAAAATTTCATTTTTCTGATTCAATGGCTGTATCCGAATAGTCTACTTCACGCGCTGTCGACCCTTGACGTTCACTCGAAAGTTGCAACGGCAATCACGTGATCAAGTGTAGAACTATCCGAATCACGAAGTGTGCCGATGCACCCCTCACAAGCCCTTGAGACCAAGGGTGACAGCAAGTTACCCTTGACACGTCGTCGATGCGGAGTTTGACTGGCAACTGTTTAATTTTTGGTCTGCTAGAGTTATATGATGTGTGATGTTATCTATGATAAAGTATTTTAACTATACCAGTACTGCTTTTGTTGTAGTATTTTTCTGTTGTGTTGGAAATGTCTAGTGAAAAGAAGCAGGTATGGATGTTAAAATGTTGTATTCGTTTTCATTCCCTGCTGATAGATGGTGTTTAAAATAGTTTCTAAGATCACTGGTAGGAAGCAGACTCAAGGAAGGGTAAAGGGTAGTTTGCTGTTTGAAAAGTCTTTTGTAGTCGTCTATCTCAAGTGCATGTAAAGTGTAACTTTATCAAGTCAAGTGTACTTGACTATTCGGATACAGCCCTAGATTCATCTCCTTTGTAACCTTTAAAAGGATTAAAAACTGCATTTTTAAACAAAATCTAAGCTGTATTTTAGCCATATAGGTTACATTTAGGCAAAACTTACAATGACATTAAATGTAGTCCACTTTAGGAGCAGAAGAATTATTCCGGTTCCAAGTTTCTAAATATTTTAGTTACCAAGATATGTCTTTGTAAACATCAAAATAGGTCCTACATCAAATTTAGTGTCGGCCATGTTGTAAACATGGTTGTACCAGATAAACAAGTTAGAGGATTTTTTTATAAAATTTGTTTTTAAGTACTAGGCCTAGTATATGGTAGAACCTATGTGTTGAATGTATAAAAAAAAAATCAAAATTGCCCATGCAACCAAATACATTTTTCTGGGTGATTTGATATGGAATTACCCAAAGGTCTGCATCTTGCAGTAGGCATTTGGCTTTCTCTACAATTTTCCTGCTAACTCTTTCTGCGACTCCATTCTGCTGCGGTGAGTATCTTACAGTTTTTTGGTGTCGAATACCCTTTTCTTTCAAGAAGTTTGTCATCCTCCAATTGACATATTCTGTCCTGTTAGTTGAGCGCAGCAATTTTATTTTCTTTAGTTGGTTTTCCACCAGGACACGATAGGTAGTAGGCCTACTATTTAAAAAAAATTGGGACTTGTCTTGGATTTCAAAATATAAACATGGGTGTATCTTGTGCAGTCATCGACAAGGATGAAGAAATACCTCTTTCCTCCTAACAAACTTGTCTCCATAGGCATAGATAAGTCTGTGTAGACTACCTCCTGAGGTTCTTTGGCCTGAAATTTACTCCTCTTAAAAGGTTGCCCACTATGCTTTCCCAAAATGCATATCTAAGGCTCCTTGCACATAACACGGTTTTTTCCTTTGGCCGTACACGGCACAGTCCCACGAGTTTAATCGACCATTAGGTGTAACAGGGACTAATGGACATGTACACACATCTCAGCAGCAGTTATTTTCTATACACTGGACTAGTCTGGTTGCAGTCGGAAATGTGATAATATTGAGCCCTTCACACGTTCATCCGGCTTCATCACTTTTCAGTCCTGTGTTGAGCACCAAACTGCAAGTTCGGTAAAATTGCATCCCTCATTTTTGAGTTACACCGAACTAAGCTACCATTTTGACATCTGAAAATAATATAAGAATGTTGCATCATCCTCTCGTGATTCTGTGAACAATGTCACATATGCTCCCATCCGTCCAACCCTACATTCAAAGGATGAACACACCACTTTCTAAATTGTTGTTTCTTTATTAGTAAATACAGTGGAACCTGGATAGTTCAAACTGGAAGGGACAAGGAAAAATTTGAATTAAATAAGTTTCTTAAAAGGAATTGAAAAGAAACACAATTAAGTTTGCAACCAAGCTCAAAATTTATTGTTTTTCAAAAATGTTGAAAGTGTGTTAGGGAGAATTCCAAAGGCCTTTGCAATTTCTGATTTATTTTTAAGTCCCTTTTCCACTTCCTTTATCACCGCTACTTTTTTGGCCAAAGTTAATGATTTATAGGACTCTGCCTTGGACAGTGACTTAAGACACACACACACACACACACACACACACACTACTGTACAGTATGTACTAAACAAAACAAAATAAACTCGCATGTAACCACTAGAAAGGTTCGACCTTGACTAACGGAGTACAGAACTGTACATGTAAACAAAGAGGTATGGGCGGGAGGGGTGTGAAGAAGGGTACTGACCGCATTCCAACGTCGCCTCCCTTGTTTCCAAAAAGAGATCAACACGGCGTCGCAACTACAAGTAGGAAATTACTTCACAGTACATTAAATAACCTACGAAAAGTTTGAATTATCCAAAAAAAATTAACATTGTTTTAGTATAAAATTCATGGGATTTTGAATCCCTAAAATTCGAATTAGTCAGGTTCCAATGTATAATAAATAGACTACAAAGTAATTGCCTTCTGCAATTCACCGTACTGACTCTCTGGAGTTAATTGATGTCATTTAGTGACTTGAAAGCTTGCCGTGCCATTACCAAGCTATATGTACCCCGGCGGGAGCAGGCAAAGTGATAGACAACAAAGGGGCCGACACAAGAGGACAAAGTGGTGGACAGCCAACTGCTAGACACGAAGAAATGACGTGGACCAAGTGATCGACACGAGCTAGACCATGTGATAGACAAGCTCATGTATAGGAGTATAAAGTGATAGACAACCAAGCGGTCGACACGAAAGGACCAACTGCTCGACAAACTTTGATATAATCCAGTTAAGAGTGGGCTAAGTGACAGAACAGTTAATTCAATACACGATTGTCCTTATTTACACTCAAATCATTTTTTCCCCCAACACGTCAGCTTAACCTTACACTTCTTGACATATTTTTGTAGGGTTTGCTAAAGTAAAAATGTAGGTGAAAATAACTCGAACTAATGATGACCTTATAAAATAATATCATGAATTGAACAGTCGCAATTAATTCTGCAACGCTGACTGCAACATTAAAGAACAGTGAGCGCTGATCCACACGTATGGACTATCTTATTTTTATAATAATAGATTAGAGGTGAGGAGGGTATCATTTAGAGAAAATATACCCGCTTTTCCATGAAGAAAGAGTTGAAAACCATTGAGTAAAAATTCCTTAGTGGCCTTTATTAAAACTTGAAATTTGACAACAGTTTTAAAATAGTATGTAAAATTAGTAACCGGCAGTAAGCGCCTGTAAAATGAATTTTTATTGTTTTTCAAACAGTTAATTTTAAAATCTAACCTGTATATTTAGTGCTACTTTTTTTTTTAGCATCGTGTTATACTAGAGAGTTACTACCTACCCGTTCGGGTTATACGCCTATACACTAGCTAGGCTAATGTGTTTAGGTATGACTAAGGTTGAATTTAGAGGAACTGCACCCGATTTTTCGTGGAGTGAGTGTAGAAAACCATTTATGAAAATCCATCTTCAGTCCACCCAACTGGGATCAAACCCCGATGAATGGTCTCGACGCTTAAGGTGTCGGGTGGAGAATGATGCATAATTATTTCTTACCGTTTCAAACCGTTGCAGAATATTTTAAGGGATGTATGGTAAGCAGGAAGGACATATCGTTTAAGGTACAAGATCTAAGCCGTCAGGTATCAAGTGGCGGGTGGTAAGATGATGGACATATCGTTTAAGGTACAAGATCTAAGTCGTCAGGTATCAAGAAGTGGGTGGTAAGATGATGGATACATTGTTTAAGGTACAAGGTTTAAGGACCGGCTGGTAAACGGGGTGGGTGGTAAGAGGATGGATGGGATCAACACGGTCATGATAGAGCCAGACTACCTCTTGATCAGGATGGATACAGGAAGTCGTATGGCTGAAAGGAGGTAAGAGTACAGGATGGGGACTGGAAGTTGTGCAGATCAAGGCTGAGGGTAGGAGACTAGGAGGAGGGGAGAGGAGCGATTGGCGGGCATGGCAAGAGAAGGGGATGACGGTTGGGAGGAGCGTACGGGATGGAGGCTGGAATCTAGACTCAAGGGCGAAGGGGGGCAGCTAGGAAGGGGCTGCAAGGGGCAGAACGACAAATACAGGGACACAAGGTTATTTTTGTGTAATTAAGAGCCTGTTAAGGTTAGGTTAGGTCAGAGGAGAAAGTGATCCCCCCCATTCATTGTGGTGGATCAATATTAACCTTATGGGAGAATGTGGTCCCGAACTGTCATTTCAACCACTACAATCATGTTTATCACTTTGTTAGTTTTGAAATAACTTTTATGTCACTTGAGCCACTCTTGACTAGATTCATCTCGATGTTTGGCAAGCAATTCGGCCGCTTGGCTGTCTATCACTTTGTTCTCTTATATAGGAGCTTGTTGATCACTTGGTCCACGTAGTTTCTGCATGTCTAGCAGTTGGTCTGTTTACAAGTTTGTTCTCTTATGTCGACCGCTTGGTTGTCTATCACTTTGTACTCCTATACATGAGCTTGTCTAGCAGTTGGTCCAAGTCGTGTCTGCCACTTGACCCACCCAGCCTTCCAAATATTTTTTATAGCTTGTTGAGCGGTTTGTTGTCTAGCAGTTTGTATGGTGCCTACCCTGGCAACCTGCCATAGTCTACACGGTGCTGTACACGATCACGGGAAAAAACAATGCTGTGTGCAAGGAGCCTCACGAGGTTCTGTATTGTTCAGGATTGGTTCAACTCCAGTGCTCATGTAATTTAACATTTCCATACTTTTCCTATCTGGGTGACACAATCGTCTGTCAAATATCCTTTGGCGATGTCATGGTATAAGCCCGGTGGGGAGACAACATGTCTAACTAAGATAAATGCCTCCTCGTTCAGTTGCTGTGGCTGTAAGATCGCCACCATTGTTATATCTTGCCCCCACTTTCATCAAAAAGATTGGTTATGATTCCTGGTGCATAGTGAACATCCTTTGCTTTGACACTATCTTCACTGCCATGAACTGCAACGTTAATGTTCACATTTTCCCTAGACTCAGTTTTGATAGCATTAGCAGTGAAGATTTCCACCTCACACTTATTTGCATTCTTTAAGCTCAAGATTGTTTGCGAGGTGTATTAACACGCACAAAACTAAATGCCATCGTTCACTTTCTTTTGGTGTGCTTGAACTTAAACACGCTAGTAATGCACAAGTGTCCTTTTTGGCCCGTTTATCACTATTTCTGCCATTTTTCTGTTCTCTTCAGCAATTTACTACTAAATGACCCTTCTTGTTACAACTGTAACATCTCTGAATGTTAGGTAGTTGCTCTGTAGGTTTGTTTACATGTGAGTAGTTATTGTTCCAACTAGGGCGTGTTCTGTTGACATCTTATAGTAACTACCTTTATTGCGTCAGCGTTAGTCGGCATATCTGAACTTTCAAGAGCCATGATTTGTTGCTTATATTCCTCAGGGAGTCCTGCCAGTAACAAAGTCCCAATCCATTCCTCTAAAATGTCAAACTTGATATCTCATAGTTGTTGAGCTGTTGACACAATTTGACTGACATATTCTTCAACAGAGTTACAGTTATCCAGTAGTTAGGGTCAATTGTCTTAGTAATCTCACTTTCCAAGTTGTATCTTCTAATAGTGTTTGAATAGTGTCCCAGGCTTATTTATTTTTTTTTTTAATTTAGCACCGCGTCTTACTACCCGTTCGGGTTATACGCTTAAGTACTAATTACGCTAATGGATTAGGAATTGGGAAGGTTGAATAGAGGAAGTGAACCCGCATTTGCGTGGAGGGAGAGTGGAAAACCATTTAGGAAAAACCACCCCCAGTTCACCCGACCGAGATTCGAACCTCGATCTCCCCGTCCTCAGCAGTCGGGCTCAACACGACTAGCGCGTTAGCCAACTACGCCACCGAGGCGGGTCCCAGGCTTATTTTGCTGTTATACATGTCTATAGGGTGTATTGGGTTATTTTCTACAAGTAACGAAATTTTAGATAGGGCCTTTCTGTCCTTATCCTCTTCAGGTTTTATAGCACCTTCCATTACGTCCCAACTTTAGAAGGGCTTTCATATGAAATTCCCATGTAGAATAGTTTTCATGGCCTCTGAGTATTTCAACGAGGTCTAACGCGTTGGCCGCCATGTTATCCCGGATACATTTTTTTAAGGATATGTGTGTTCATGTACCAATTTCATGACTATCCACCTTAATTAGTGCAGCTGGACTGGGCCCATAACCAATGTTGGCTAGGGTGGATAAATATATTGTACTTTGTTTATGTAGAATACTTTGCGGAACATTATACAATAGACGAAATATTTAAGGCACCATACTTGCCAGAGGTACTAAGCAATGGTGACCACAATCTTAGCACAAGAAAAAATAGTTGAAGCAGGAAATAATAATTTACTTTCCAACAATTTTCATAAGACTACTGGTACAAATATGATTCAGAAATACAGTCTGCATACTTTAAGTGTTCAAAGCCCCAGGCTACGCTGCACACTTAAATTTGGTACCACTAACCATCAACTAATGGACCTGTAGAGCATGTACCTTTTGTGGCAATTACGGAAAATAATGGCCATGACTCGGTAGAAGTTGTAACACACACACACATATAGATACAAGAAATCAGTACCACATTTGTCTACAGTGCACTTTCTAAGTGATGGCCGGTATTGAAATAAACTGATGTAACAGCTTGGTTGAAAAACTGAAAGGCATTATATTGAGAGTGAAAATGGGAAGGGAAACCCCGATGCTGTGGGGGGATTTATAAGAATAACAGCTGACACCATATTAATTAGCAAGAGGACATACCCTCTTTCAAAACCTTAGTGAATTTTGGTGTTAACCTTTGACAAAAAGTTAATTGATGACTTGTACCAAACATCACTAACAGGTTTGCAAGTTTTTAAGGGAACCGCTAATATTTATCAAATCACATGGATGGATGCAAGCAAGAAGACTAAGCTGCATTGAATGCGACCCTAAGGAATCCTGCAAGTACTCTTGGATGGGGGAAAACAAGCTTGTTGCCCAGTACTTTCCTTTTAACAAATCACTTTAATTTTAATGTTAATTTATGATAGTGATTCATTAAAAAATTAGATTGCCAAAGAAAGATATGTTTTTTCTATTTCTGTTGAAGAGTTAATTTCCATTTTTAACTCTCAACAATCGACTACCTTATTCTTAGTTTAAAATATTTTTCGTGAGGTATATTTATAAGTAATTAATTGATTTAATATCACAATAGACTAGACCGCGATGACAGGAAGATATAGGGTTGAATCCCAGTCGGGTGTAATAAGGGTGGTTTTAAATAGTTTTCCATACTCTCTCCGGGCAAATGTGTGTACATTTCCTCAAAATTCAACCTTCCTCATTCCTAACTCATTAATGTAATTATTATGTATGTGTGTAACCTGAACCGGTAATAAAATGCGGTGTTAACTGTATTTCCAGGCTTAACATTAAGTTAATTGTGATCCTAGCATAATGTAAATAATTTGATGACAAACATAACTCAAATCTTAGTTTAAAGAAGAATTCCACTATTAATTTTATTTTTAATTCATACAAGTTTTAAAAAAAAACACTCAATCATTCAAGGTTAACACCGACAATGAAAGAATCATTAGGGTAGGTATTGTAAATGTAGGCTAGTGTTTGGAAACAACTTCTAACCAATTTAATATCTAATGTACAATTGCATTCCTTGTTTTAGGGTGGTTTTGCAAAATGCTATGAAATTGTGGAGATGAAGTCCCAAAGTGTGTATGCGGGAAAGATTGTCGCCAAAAAACTGTTGGTAAAGAACAACCAAAAGGACAAAATGACCCAAGAGATCTCGATACACCGCAGCTTGAAACAGAAGCACATTGTTGGGTTCCATGGGTTTTTTGAGGACTCTAACAATGTGTATATAGTCCTGGAATTGTGTAGGAGGAGGGTGAGTTCTTACATATTCTCACCTGAAATATTTGTGTTGTTTTCCTCAAGCTTATAATTCCCTAGTAATAATAATTTAATATTTGTAATAGTGTTTTAGGTTATATTTGAAATTATTATCTTTAAGTGCTTGCTATTTGATATGACTTAACCCGTTTTTGTTTGAATAAAGCCTCTTTAAATATTTATGATAGACGTAGCTTGGCAATAATGACTAAATTTATAGTTGGGTTGAACAGTACCTGACCTGCATCAATGGTCTAACACAGTGTTTTGAAAACCTTTTAATTTCACAATACACTTAACAAGTTTATTTTTTTGCGCATCACGTTTGTTCTGGGCACACATTGCAGCAGCAGGAAATGGACCAAGCACCCAGTCTAGTGGTTGTATAGCAAGTTAGAAATAGGAAAGTATAGACTAATTTTTGCTTTAAGGGTATTGAAGTCTCAGAACTTTTTATCGAAATTGAACTGTTAGCTCCAAATAGCAAGTTCTGGCTGTGTTATAATTTCAATTATTTTTTTCCCTATATATTTTAATTTGAACAAATTGATGTTTTAATTAAGCAACCAGATTACTAGGTATCTCGAACACTATTAATTTTAAGTAGCGGATATTACATATTTAGCATAATGACTTGCTATGGATGATATTGTAAAGAATACAAAATGATCGCCTTAATACTTTATAAAATATCTAATATATATTTATATTATTACATTTAAAAATCACATAGCTGTTTCAGCTTAGAATTATTTATTTTATTTTCATCTTAATGTCTAAAGATTTTACATGTATTTCAAACATAGTGAATAAGTTCAGAACCATTAGATATTTGATTTTAGCCTCTACGAGGAATTATTATTATTATTATTAGCACCGCGTCTTACTACCCGTTCGGGTTATACGCACTTACGCTAATGTGCAATGGTAGGGTGATTGTGAGATGAAATGGAGGACCTACAGTTTAACGTGGAATCCGAACCACGGTGGAGGCCTGGCATTCCTCACATTCACAAGTTGTGATTAATACACATCTTGTCAGAGGTGAAGGAAGGGTTTGGCATTCAGATAAATCTGTGCCGGGACCGAGGTTTGAACCCCGGACCCCTAGCACAGAAGTCTGACACCTTACCACTAGACCACCAGGTCACCGTAAGAGGAATTGAATGGTAAGAACAAAGCATTTAGAGAAAAGTTTACAAAAAGAACAAGAGGGACAGAGAATAAGTATAGTGAGAAAAGAGAAATGCAAAGAAGATAGTAAGCGAAGGGAGAAAAACATTGATAGAAGAGTGGGCAAAAGTGCTACAGACTGATGTGGAAGGGAGCAAGAAAAGATTGTATATTCGAGGGGGGTGAAATGGGAAAGAGGTCTGAATAATTGATGAAAAAGAAAGGATAATGGAGAGGGATGAGGAGGTAAAGAAGCTGTGGAAATCATATTTTGAGAGATCGTGGAAACCAGAGGGGAAAGGATTGGTACAGAAGGAAGCAGAAGAGAAGAAATTGGAATAGGAATTAGCAGACCTTGACCAGAAGGAGGTAGAAGCGGCCTTGAAAAGGATGAGGAAGGGAAAGGCACCAGGCGTGGATGAACTCACAGTGGAAATGTTAACGGCAGCAAGAGAAATGGGACTACAGTGCTGGTATAAAGCAGTAAGGGCTGTGTGGAGGGAGAAGAAAGTGCCAGAGCATTGGACAAAAGGTATTATATTACCAATATTCAACAAAGGAGATAGGAAGAGGTGAACAAATTATAGAGGCATAACACTGATGTGTCGATGGGTTTATTCTGTGTGAAATCACCTAATTTGAGAACATCTGTGTGATCTTAAATCTCCAATTCTCTCTATATTTTTTCCTTGTGTAGAGTTAGAGCAAAACTATATATTTATTATCGAAACATATCTCAAATATCATGCTTGTCTAGGCCTAATCCCTTAACCAACAGTGTGATTGCGCAATAGTGTGGCGCATGAATACATTCTTTAAAACTGCCTCTTCTTGTTGGCGTTATGTAATAGTCTTGTTGTACAATTACCGTGTGTGTTGTGTTAAATAAGAATAATGCGTTCCATACCTCAATTCTTGTCTTTATATTTATTTTTTTCAGTGCATAAATAGATTCAGGACGCCATTTTGAAAAACCTACGTCAACCACTGTCTTTCTTACTCCAATTTGGATAGTAATTACTTGAAATATTCATAGTTTCATTATTTATTAACAAATTTTATTAATTTTGGTGTCAAATTAAAGCTTATCTATAGTATTTTAAGACAATTGAAACCTTTTAGACAAATTTCATCTAAAATACCATAATATTATTTTATTTTTATTAATTGTTTTTAAGATTTTAGATTAAACATGGCTTCTAAACCACAAAAATCTCACTTTTCATATTCTAAATACAATACAAGATTAACATTAACTTCCTTAGAAAAAAAAAATTAAGGTTTTTTTGTGGTTGATGAATTTAAAAAATATGTAAGATTTGTTAGAATACATTAGGGGCTCATTTCATATCAAATCACCTACTGCCATGTGCCCTCACATCTCCGATTTTCTTTATATTATTTTCCTGTGTAGGTATATACAAATTAGAGTAAAATTATTTTTTTCAGATTTTTCAGTGCATAAATATCCTCAGGACACCATTTTGAAAAACATGCGTTAACCACTGTCTGTGTTACTCCAATTCAGGCTGTCATTACTTAAAATATTCATCGTTCCATTGTTTACTAACCAAGTTTCTTCATTTTGGCATCAAATTAAAGATGGTTTAGTACTTTAAGAAACAATTGAAACATTTTAGACAAATATCATCTAAAATACCATA
>CABFWO010004608.1:0-27795 GCA_902155825.1 Timema genevievae
CTGTGAAAGTGAAAGTGCGTGATTGGTTCACTCTTGATACTCGCGCTACTGCAGCGCCTTTCGTGATTGGTGCAGTGGTTAGATCGTGTAGCTTAGTCAGTGACTCCAACAGTTTCATTTTGTGAGAAAATGACCTTCACAACTGTAAGGCTCCAGCCCAATTCTTCTCATAAAATAAACTATTTCCTTTGCCTCAGTTAACACTCTTCTTTGCAACAAAGCTACAGTGATGGAAATCAACTCCAATGCTGAACTATTGTTGGCAAAAATAGGAATACATTTCCTTCATTCTAAGCCCCCATGTTGATTAAAGTTTATAGCAGACATTCTTATTAATACAGCTGATTTAAATTGCCGGACTTGTTAATAACTTCCTCTCCTCCTCTCTTTAGTGTGAAACATTTGGTTGTAAATGACTGCAAACATTTCCCCACACAGCCTAGACATCAATTACATTGTCTGAAAGATATAGTAAACACAGAAAATTCTGCTGTAAAATATAGTGACAGCCTTGTAAATGAATTAATCTGTTTAATGCCTTATTCAACTTTGGTTAGCTGATATTTCAAGTATTTGTTATAGAGTGCATGCATTCAAAATGCATTATATAAACATAAAGTTTAACCTTGATCAAATCAGCTGTACTTATTTCTTTTAGCTTCAATCTCCATTAGTAAATAATGTCAACTGGAGTTTTCTGACTAACAGGTGGTTAAAAGAAATTAGGTTTTTAAATAGAGCTGCCAAGAGTAAAATAAAGTAGGTATTTAAATAGAGCTGGAAGTATTAAAATAAAGTAAATAAAGTAAGTTTTTAAATAAAGCTGGCAGAAGTAAAAGAAAGTAGGTTTTTAAATAGAACTGGCAGGAGTAAAAGAAAGTAGGTTTTTAAATAGAGTTGGAAGGATTAAAATAAAGAAAGTTTTTAAATAGAGCTGGCAGTAGTAAAATAAAGTAGGTTTTTGAATGCAGCTGGCAGGAGTAAAATAAAGTAGGTTTTTAACTAGAGCTGGCAGAAATAAAAGAAAGTAGGTTTTTAAATAGAGCTGGCAGAAGTAAAAGAGAAAGTAGGTTTTTTAAAAGATCTGATAGGATTAAAAGAAAGAGGTTTTTAAATAAAGCTAGTAGAATTGTCAAGAGAAATTTGCATTTATTCATTAATTTTCACTTAGTTATTCATTATTAATAAGTTTTTAAAGAAAAACGAAATGGTATGACAAATACAAAGTTTGTTTACTTTCATATAATAGCAATAATAATTAAAATTATTAACCCTCTCGGAATGCCGGTACTATATGGAAGGAGAGTATCTGAATTTCTTTGTGCACTTTGAGTCTGAACTTTATTTATTAAATCATCAAAATTGGCTGTTATGCCCCACTCTTCAACATAATTTATTTCATTATTTAAGTGTTAACAAAAATCAACTGAAACTTTATATTTTTTCCGTCAAATATAATGTGTTCCAAACTAGGAAATCTTGGTTCCATTAACTCTTCACATGCAAGGATCCTTGTTAAATGGCTAACAATTTAAAATTATTTCATAAAATGTCTACGGTATTTCAAAATCTATGAATTGTGCTGCTATTGAACACTGAAAAGAATAAAGAACTCTTAGAACACAGAATGGGGATGATAATTTAGAGATTACTGCGAAATCATATCATTTGACAGGGTTAATGATTTTAAATATGTAGGAATAATTTTAACTAGAAATAACGATATTAGATTGTAAATAAGGAAAATAATATCTTGAGGAAATACATGCTATTACTCGGTCAGTAAGTTGTAGACATCGCGCCTGCTTTCAAGGCATGTAAAACTCAGAATATACAAAACAATTATTTTAACGGCTGTTTTTGTATGTTAAACATGGTCTATTACTTTACATTACGAAAATAAATGTAGGGCTTTTGAAAACAAGGTGCTTAGGAAGAGATTTAGTCTAACAAGTAATGAAGCTACTGGTTAATGGAGGAGGTTACATAATGATGAGTTACATAGCCTGTACACATCATAATACATTGTTATGGTAATCTAGTCTCTTAGATCACAGTGGGCAGGACATGCAGCATAAATGGTAGATTCTAGAATCATGTTCAGGGTACTGACTGGCAAACCCAATGGGAAGAAACCATTGGGAAGGCCTAGACGCAGATGGGAGGATAACATTAGAATGGACCTGAAAGAGATAGGGTGTAATGAGGTAGAATGGATAGAACTCTAAGATAGGGCTAGGGTGTAATGAGTTAGACAGGAAAGAACTCTAAGATTGGGATAGGGTGTAATGAGGTGAACTGGATAGAACTAGCTCAAGATAGGGATAGGTAGCATACTTTTGTAAGTGTGGCAATGAACTTTCAATTTCTTAATGACTTAAAGTTAAACAAGTAAAAATTATTGTTACTTTATATATGTCTTCTTTAGTCTTCATTGGATTCTCACTCTAAACTTCAAGCAAATACATGTACACTTTATCTAAAGTCTCTCCTACTTATCCCTACTCTATTAGAATAAATTATAAAGATAGCAGAAACGTGGTAGAACACTGTTAGCAAGGTTTAAAACACTTAATTAAAAACTCATTAATTTTAGCAGTGTATAAATCCTAACGTTTATGAGTTAATCTATTTTTAACTTATTCCTTACTCACCAGACTAATTCTGTGATATAATTTGAGCTATCCGACACCTTAGGTCAGTTGTTGGCCTACTGATTTAAGTGTTCCGGGTCCATTTCCCAACATGGCTGAAAATTTATTGTTGGTGAAATGTGAATTTACCCTTTCATAGTGTAAAATTAATGACCGGGGCCTGGATGTTGTGCCTGTCCTAGTCTTAAGTTAGATTATAAGGCATAAGAAGCTATGACAGGCCTAACAAGCCGGTAGTGGAAAATATATGGCTTGAACAAAAAATTCACCAGGACCATAGGCTGGAAACTGCAATGGATGTAAAGTAAAATATTATTTGAGCTACATGCTTTAGAGTATATATCACAAAATGTTTTGGTTTCTTTGAACCCAGTCATTGTGTGAGCTTGTTTCTGAGAATTATCAAGACCAGACAAGGCTTCCTTCTTGTGACGTCAGCATTTAGACTAAGGTTTCACTGGTGTCCATGTACTAACAAGATCAAATTACTGTGAGCTGGTATCATCTTTCACACATCCTGTGTGTATTACTTTTTACAATACTTTCTTAACATTTCTCAGGTTTCTCACCAAATGTTTCTTCATTGCAGTTTCATTCTCTGCAAGTTTTTAAAAATTGCAAGATGGTCAGTCGTGCGTTTTTGGTTGTGATGTTTCTGCTGAACATGTTTTGATTTTTATTGCTTGACTTTTTAATAGTGAACCAAACTGAACATTCTTATTCTGACAGTTGCCTCAATCTATTAATTTGATTAATTTTCTTGTGACCTCAACCTAAAGAGAAATTAGTTTACAAGATTTTTAATAAGTAAATACATTTTTTATAATAAACCAAATTAAGTTTGGGTCTCACATATGTTTGTTTAACATTTATGTACTATTGTGAGCTATATAGCTATTTTTAGGTAAGTAAACACCCATTTTTTTAAAATTATCTTTCTGGGAGTGTCCTAATATAATATTAATTTCCATTACCATAAATTATTATTTTGATCCATTTTGGATCAGATTATTCCAGGCAGACTTTAAGGTTAAATTAGGGACTTTTTAAGGTAAAGTCAATTTTTATAATATCATGACCAATACTATAAGTATTTAAGAGTAAACATTTAAATTTCCTGATCCAAAAAGTCACAACATATTTTTACATTTAATTTCTAATTTCCAAGAGCATTAAAAACTCTTATATTCAAAATTTTGTGTTTTTTTTTATTAAAAGTATGAAGACATTTCCAATACTTCATGCCATGTATCTCTTCTGAGATTATTATTAAGGAAAATAATTCTTAACAAAACTAAGCACATTAACACATTGTTGGGCTTTTTTCCTACATTACGGTATATTCTATAAGAATTATGTCATTTAGCAATGAAAATATTTTTTAATGTGTTTGAATAATTTCACAAATGTACTTTTAAAATATCAATACAATCATATTATAATTTTCAATATCTACAGAAAATTATGTGTAGGTCAAGGCTGAGTTAGTTTTTTATCACGCAGAATTAACTAATTATTGCTAGCTAATAAAACACATAAAACTCACAATTTCTAGAAAGAAAATACTATTTGTCCTACAATTAATTCAACTTAGAAATGTCAAATATTAAATTTTGGTGGTGTGCTTATGTTTCACTATAAAAAAAGAATAGAAGCACACATTTTGAAAATTTATTGTTTAAAAATAATACTTTTTTTTTTGCATAGAAATTTAAAATGTTCATGTTTTTAAACAAATATTGTTGTATACAAATGTAATATTGTATTGTTTTGAAAACATTTATGGGAAATAATTTTTTATGTCCTTATTTCATTTCAATATCCTTTAAATGTTTTACATACATTTAATTGTTTTCATATAATTAAATTCATCAAAGTACAAATATTTTTAAAATTACCTCCTTTTAATGGTTTGTATTCCAATATTTTCTCATAAATGTGTTTAGTATATATTTAATGAAGTATCTCCCTGTCTCTAGAAGTATTTATTTAAATAAGTTTTAACTAAAGTAATCTATACATTTTTAATATAATTTGTTTTAAATAAATAGTGTTGATAAAGTATTTCAAAAACAACTGTTTATTCTCGAGGATTGGTGTCTTAACAAAGCCATGGTAGAACATTAAACAAATAATATATGACCTGCTACTTATACAATTAATATTTGAAGTGCATGCTTACCAGAAGTTATTTCTAATTGTATTTGTGATTTTGATGTTCAAATTTCATTTTAAAGTCATCATGTCAGACGTGTGTAAGGCTTTACACTGTGTTGTTAATTTCATTTAAACATGTTTGAGTGTGGCAGCCCTATTATTCTATTTAATTAATAATAGGCTGATATTTCAAGTAGGTATGTGAAATATTAAATTGGTATTTGTAAATAATTTTCAGCAGAATTTTTAACATTTGACATCAAGAAGTATACAAAAGGTATGTAGTTTTCCAGATAAAGGCAAAATTATTTTTACAATCTTTTAACCTATGTCTTAAAAGACTATACTTTTAATTAATTTCTAAAATAAGATAATGATTAATCTAAGCAGCAAAATACAATTTAAAAACAAAACAAATGCCATCTACGAGACTAAATGATATGCCAAGAACTGATGTGTCTTGTAGTGGTAAACATGCTATATTTATATTTTAAACCTAGTTAGTAGTTGCATATGACTTGCACAGTTTGTGTTGGGAAGTAAACTATATGGTCGTGACCACAGCTTGCTGCCTTAATGAACGGGTGCTATGTTCCTACATTACTGATTCATAGCTACTCCACACTTGTCTACTCATGAAAACAGGAATGGTAACAAACCATAGTCTCAACACTCTGGACTGTTAAAATAAATTAACACTTCATTTTAATCATCTGTAACAAGTTTAGATCAATTTGATCCTGTTCTAACTTGTATCAACTAGTTCAATCTATGGTTTCTCAGCTGAAACAGGCAATGAATGTTTCAAACAGTCCAAAGTTGTGTCTACCATTCCAATATTATTTCCCCAGTTTATATATAATTTACAAGTTCAACCTAGTTTTGGCCAGTTTTAAAATCATGCAATAAGGATAGCTAATCTGGACAGTTACTTATCACAACATATTCTAACATTTATGTTTTTCAAGTAACATGCCCAACACTGTGGGAAAATTAATGTTTGTTGTAATATCAGATATTTTATTTGTGATAAGCTGTATTTTAATAATTTTATTTTGTAAAATTAACCCACGTTTTAACAATATGTTTGTTCTGCTTTGTTATTTGGTGAATTGTTACCATTCTTTTTCTCTATAACTAAGAAACCCTACATCCAATTCAATCTTACATTCCTGACCACATATTGTTCTGTACAAACTAATTGCTGCTGTAAAATAGCTTTAGCATTTAACATATTAACATATTAGCTAATAGCCTAGAATATGGAGTTGTCTCATTGAGAATAAGCCATGTTTGGAAATTTTACTTAATTTGTTCATTGCTCACTACTTAAGCATTACTTAATAAAATTGTTTCTAGAACTTTCATCTAATTTTAAAATATTTCCTTACTTTTGAAACATTAACTTAACTTTACAAATTTTAAAATACCAAAATAAGATCTAGATTTTAGTTAAATTCTAAATATTACTTTTAATTACATCAAATTCACACTTGAGTAACCTGATTTTGCATTGAGATTGTTTGTTAGCTATTAATTGTCTGAGTTATGAGGGAAGGAGGTTGTTAAAGCTATTAATTGTCTGAATTATGAGGGAAGGAGTTTGTTAAAGTTATTAATTGTCTGAGTTACGAAGGAAGGAACTTTCTGAGTCAGGGAAGGAGTTTATTAAAGCTATTGATTGTCTGAGCTAAGAGAGAAAGAAGAAATAAACATAGCAGGTGTCTCCAAAGTGGATTGTACATGGGGTGGGGTCAGGTAAACAATTCAATTTAATGTACCTATAGTCTTATAACTAGTGTGTGTGAAAATGGGTCCTGCTATTTATTTTTTACTGATACAGGGAAGAAGGAGATAAAAAAGTTAGGAGATTATAGAACTAATCCTTTGCAGCCAGTGATGATTGAACTGTTGCTTCACAAATCTGGGTCATACCCACTTAGTTGCAAGTCACAAATTATTGTGTTTATATTTTAATTTATAAAGTAAACTTTTATATATATTTTAGCAGCTATAATTTACTATATTTTGTTTTATTTTATTTGATTATTAAAGTTATTTAATAAATTTCCAAAATGTAATCTTATGCTTAAAGTTTAATGCTATCTTTAGTCTTATGAAAACTGCTTCTTAAGATAATTCAAACAATCATATTTTGACTATGTGAATATATCTAAATTCCTTTTCAAACTCAACCATCAAACTAAAGTTAATATTTCAAAACTTTTGGCTATTTGATACCCAAATCAGCTTGATTATTTTTTTATGTCTTAAATTATATATTTAAAGAATGAGGAATATAATTATTTTCCCACTCAACCAAATAAAATACCGCTCATAGCTTTAAAAATATATACTGGTACCTACATAATTGTAAAACAATGATAAATATTATTAATGGAAATGAAATTACATTTACTTGATAAAAATCTAAAAATTAAGAATCAAAACAAATTCAATATTGCTTTAAATCTCAATATAGTATGAATAAATATGTTTAAAAAATGTTTCCACTGTGTTAAATGGGACACAGATGTAATTCAATAATTCCATTACTATCACATATTATCACCTTGTATAGGTACTTCAAATAATAACAAATGCCTTTTAAGTTATTGTTTGTGAAGTTCTTTACTCAAGTCTCCCCTCAGATTAAAAAATAAGTTACCAGACAAATCCACCAAAAGCAACTGGTCATGTCAACATATAAGTAATGAGCACCGATATTTTAATCCTGCTTTGTAATAGAAATAATTTTTTTTTTTTTACAAAATATGTTGTTGTTATTGTAAAAAATAAAGTATATTTTTAACAACGCATGGAATTGCAAAGTAGTTTTTCTAGATGGATATATATTTATTTAAAATTCTTAACACTGACCTAACTCTAAAGGAATTCTATTTAAATATAAGTTAGAGGCTTGCTTACCAGTCAAGAAATTAGTGATTTGCAGTCCACAATAAACACAAGCACTGATAATGATCAAAAATATCTCATATTGAGACACTATTCTACTAAGTTGATATTATTTTAGGCACTTTTGAAAATAGAAGTAGCTTAAAATTCAAAGCAACTTAGACCATTACATTTGATAGTACCTATACATATAATTCTATCCTTCAATTTATATTTCCATAACATGGAGTATACTAATACTTGTTGAGGAAAAGCTTCATAGGCACCAGTTACAGATATTGCAAACTAAAAAGCCTACAATTTTGACTACCTAACCACTAAACTATCGACATGTCACTTTGATTTCAAAACCAATCATTAAAACTTGATTACTTTTAAGGTGTCTTACTAAAGATCCAGTTAGACCCTAATCGATAGCTACAGACCAAATCAAAAGTTATGGTTATGGTAATAGATAGGTACTCGACACCAATAGATTATGTTGCAACACATTCGCTTCTATCTTAAGTGTCATTCTTGCAATAGACTGGACTGCCGATGACAGAGAGATTCAAGTTCAAATCCTGGTTGAGTGGTTTTCCCTAAATGATTTTACACACTCTCTTAAGGTGAACTTTTCTCAACCCTATTACACTAGCATAATCAGTACATATGTGTTTAAACTGAATGGGTAGTAAGACATCGTGCTAAAAATAAAAACTGCATTACTCTGGGAACCAAACAAATTTTAGGGATGAAATTATTATTTAGTAAATATAATGATAAAGGATTTTTCGTATGGTTTTATTTAATGACTTTAACGTTTCTTAAAAAAAACTAACATTATTTGAAATCAATTAAAATCAGCAAGAATGGCAACTTTATTATTGCAATTTATATAACTATTCTAATGTTGGTTATTAATTTATATTTTGAATTAAACATTGAAAGGAGGATAGAAGAGCAAGGCCTACACACTTAACACAAAACTATAGGCTTCAAAGCTCACAATTAATTAAAAACTCTCTTCTGCTGAAGAAGAGGACTGATGTGCCCTAAAATTTACATAATTATGTGTTTTGTTGTGTTTTAGTTGTGAACTTTGAGGCCTACAGTTTTCTAGTAAGTGTGTAGGCCTTGCCCTTTTTCCCTCTTTTCAATGTATATCTTGAAATTAGTAAGATATTTGACAATAAATACTAATATTTTTAAGTTTCTAGTAATATATTAAGTTTAGAAATAAAAAAATTGTATTTGTCTTAAAATCTATTTGGTTCATTTTCATAAATAAAACAAATGCAATATCCTCATAATAAATATATTTACATAGTAACAAATAACCTATTAATTTAACAAAATAGCTCTTCAAATTCATTCTTCTATGGATTCAAAAATTATAATGCAGATAAATAATAACATATATTTTAAAAAGAGAGTGGTCATTTTATTCACCAATGCTGTTGCATTGAATTAACCAATCAAACATGATGTTGCAAGGATACTGCCATGAGAAAACCAGTCCTTGTCATTTTATTGTGGGAGCCAATGGTGCTCATAAAAAATGATCTATCTTATTAAATTGTTAGCTTATCAGTACTATTAGCAGTGCACTGCTAAAACTGCCATTACTATTTTATTTTGAGCAAAGTTGTTTTGACACACATTGAATAGTAACTGAACCCATGACATTAAATAAACCTTAACCCCTTGCTCCAGCCTAGAGGCTGCATCATGGTATACAAATACCAACGCCAATATTCTAAGATAAATTGTTTATGTTTAGGATCTCCAGGGAAGTTTTGTTTCATTTCTACCAGTGGTTCTTAAACTTTTTGAATCGTGGAGCACTTTTCAGGAGAGAAATTTGTCACGGAGCACTAAAGTTGCCTTGATGCTAAAGACATGCACATTCATTTTTTGCTATAGTTACCTAACTGCATTTTTTAAAGTTGTTAGTCAATATTTTATCGTATAGTAAAAGCACGAATTATTTTTTAGATTTCTAAATAGCTTAAATTTTGATCCAAACTTAAATTTTCCTATTGAAAGCCAGTGAAAATGGTAACTTTAAATATCGTTTTCTCAAAACAACAATTTTGCACTTAAGTGTCTTTGGTATAAGGGCGACAATATTTTTCACATAGACTCTACATAGATAGATACTAAAGCTAATTACAGCAGTATTCACGATGGAAACTAATGTTTAAACATTTGGGCGTGTTCAACATCAAGTTTTATTTCATTATAAATTATTTTTTCCCTTAATTTCAGAGAAATAAGGAATTTAACTACATAAATGCAAAACAACAACCAAAAACATAAATTAACCTAAAGCAACACATTTGATAAAGAATTCAAAGCAGGTATTGTAAATCCACAATATGTTGTTACCCACACAAATAGTGTTAAAACCATTTTAATGGCTGCAAAAAAAAAAAAAAAGCTCACTTGGCATAAATAAAGAACGATAGAGTATAGATCGGGAACTTAAATTCCAATGAGAGGGATGGGACTGCTGTGTTTTGATTTGCACAATGTGGCTATATCTGGTTGAATTTGGGACAGCTGCAGCCGAATATCTGGCCCTGCGTTGAGCCGGGATCTTTTGTTTTAGTAGACACATAGGCAGAGAATCCTGATCCACATAGGTAAGTTATTGCAAAGGGAAGAAGGATTATTTTCGCTCTATCTGACAAGACTTCAAATTCGTCTCGTAGCTGACATCAAAATTCTGATAGTGACTTCTTAATTGCAAAATTCTCTTTTACCGAAGAATCTGATATCAAATAGTTCAAGTACTCATACTGCTCCGATGCCAGGTTGGCTTTTCTGACATTCAAATAAATAACATTACACTGCTACTTGATTTGTTTCGACTCTCGACTGTATACTGACTGAACTTCAACTGACTGAAGGTGCGAAGAAACACGAGTTTTTAATATGCAATAGAAACTTCCCAGAAAATTCTGGAAAGGTGTTGAAGCAAACAATCGTATCTGAAAGCATGGCGAAGTCCTCAGAGAGACGGGGTGAACTGGCACCCTCTAGTCTCTCTGTCTGGTTTAGCCGTGTGCAGTCTGTAAATAATTTCTACCCAATACTTACCTATACACAGCTCATGGATGCACAATTTCACAGTTTTGATATCTTGTCATGTTTTATTTATTTTTATTTCAAATCTATTCACGGAGCACTTGGAGATGCTTTGCGGAGCACACTCTGGGAACCGTTGTTCTAAGATAAATTGTTTATGTTTAGGATCTCCAGGGAAGTTTTGTTTCATCTCTAGTCAGAAACTCTAATCAATTATTTATCAGGAAAGATTACTATTTTGTATTATTTTAAATAAGAATATCATAGATTAAAAAAAACTTACACTGAATACCCGAAAATGATAAGAATAAAAAAAACTGAAACTGACATAACAAAGAATCAAACCTGTAGCTCTCTGACTAAATTGTTATAGATACTATCTTATAATCTTTAACAATAGACTAAAACAATGTTTGGTACCATAGGTCGGCAATATATATCACTTGTGCCTAATCTACCAGAACCAAATGTTTGCTTGCTGATTACTATAAACTGATAAAAACTATTCATTGGTTATCCTTATCGTTAGGCCATAAGTGTAACTTATGTAGAATCCACTCGCCATAAGAGTAGTGGTCACTGAGCACTAGAGAAGATGTAAAAGTTGTTAAAATATAAAACACAATTAAAAACAATTGGTTTGTTGAGAAAGTTTTGATTGCCAATATTGACAACAGATCATATGGTTTGGTGAACGGATACATGAGAGTATATTGTGTAACCTTAGCTAGCTGTCAGTTTCCACTACTCCAGTGGCAAATAGGCTATGTACGTACAGGAATATCAGTGAAAGCTTTCAAAAGCCGTACAGGTGACTATTAAATCCTTCTAAACTAGTTTACATTATTATCTAGGTCAAGCATAAGCATTTTAAAGTCTTCCTTGCACTAGGAATGTTTATAACCTAATTAGTGAACCCTCTCTCTCTTATTTTACTTTCAACTAGTGATGTTTAAGAATAGGAAACAGATAAAAAACAAGGTTGACCCAAATACGATCTGGCACTTACATTGTACAATGAGACAGCAACAACATTGCATGGCTTTTTGGAGTGAAACAAAAGTTTGAAATTTATCTTAACGTTCATTATTTGGTTTTCTTTTACCGCTGAGGACTGTGTTATTTATTCTTGAAGAATGGCCCATGTCCATGTGATGTGTGTTTGTAGTTCGGAATCTATCTTGACTGCAATGTACAATGGGAATAGCACTCATCACCAAACACATCTGGACATACTTTTAAATATTTGTTTCTAAATTTCCTTCACTTATAAAATGGCACCTGGGCTTGGGTTAAATCTAATGTTCTTGCATCGTGTAACATGGTGGTGTTTTGCAAGCTTACTGTTGTGCTTCTAATAATTTTTTTTTTAGCTTTTTGCACAGACAAGAGGTGTAGTAAGTAACATTATTCGTTGTTAAATTTAATTTCTTTAACTATTCTTTTATATAATTTACAGTATTTGTTTTATTTACAGTTCTATGTTTTATAATTATGTTGGGTGTTTTTGTCGTATCATAAATAATTTCAAATAAAAGTTTATTTTTATTTTGTACTGTGTCTTTAAGATAAATATGATGAAACACTCATTAAATCATTTATTAAACTTGATTAATTTAAATTACTTGAAAAATTACACCTGAGAACGAGAATTGGACCTTTGGCTTGGTGCAGCAATGCTCTTACCACTGAGCTATCCAGGATTTGTTCCATTCTCCACTCGTAGCATAAGGCTGAGTATGTGATGGACATGTGGAGTAGTCAGCTACATATGAGCGACCAAGATACCACAGCCATCTATGACTCGGGAGGACATTTATGCTGCCAAGATACAATGCAATTCCTGTGTTTAAGTGTCATTTTTCAACTAATTTAAATGAATTGAAGTGTGGTGCAGACAGTACCATAATTACAATGATTTGCAACCGGTGTGTTGATAAACATATTAAACTTGAATTAAAAATAATTTATAGAAACATATACCACTTTTTCAAATGTGAGATTGAGATCATGCTTAATTTATTTTGTATTGTTTGTTTGAGTTTGAATAGGATATATTTAAAACAATAGAGACAAATGTAATCTTATAAATTTATCTAAAGTGTATACAGATCCATTAATTACAACACATTATTATATCTACCCAAGAAATGAAATAATAGACCACATTTAACAAACTAGATTTTTCATAGCTATGATTGATTATATGAACAAACCACATACAACCCCATACTCAAAAGGACAATAGCATCATCGCGATTATTGTATACTTTGATTAGCCGAGTGTGGTTTGTCCATTATATGGAGTAATCATTTACCTAACATTTTATTATGTGATTCAAAGCTGCACATCACTGTGTGCTTTGATAGAAAAAAATGTTTAGTGTAGATAATGTATAATATACATAATGGCCTACTTGGATTTCTCTTTAAAAGTGAACAGAGCTTGTCTGGCATGATAGTAGTGTTGTATTTCCAGCTACTTTGTCTACTGTGTGGGAGAATTGATAGTTTGAGATTATCACCATTCAAGACTGTCCTGTCCCTTTCATAATTTGAGCAGTTAGGTTAATTCAGACCAAGTGGAGAGGGAGTGGCATGAGGGAATTAAGGAACGGCTACATTTTTCATTGGATGAGAAACAATGAAGGGAGGAGAAATGGAGTAGGCTTTGTAGTGAAAGAAGAGCTGCAGGCAGAGGTGGTAAGGACGAATGACAGTATAATAAAGATGGCATTAACTGATAAGAGAAAAAAAGGTGGAGGTGATACAAGTGTATGCACCACACATGAGGTTCCCAGCAGATGAAAAGGACAATTTTGAGGAAGATATAAAAAGGCATACGTGAATCTAGTGGTGGGTAGTAATATGGCATCTTAATGCAAAATTAGGTAAAGTGAGAGTAGGGTGGGAGAAGTTGCTAGGGAAAGAAGGATGGGAAGAGAGAAATGAGGAGGGTACAAGGCTTTTGGAGTTAAGTGCAAGAAATAAAAGGAAAGTGACAAACTGCTGGTATAAGAAGGAAAGAGAAAGTCATAAGATCACTAGATACAGTTTGAATGGGGAGCAAAGGTTGATGGACTACTTTCTCATGGATGAAGAAATAAAAAGACAGACCGTAAACATCAAGGTAATGCCAAGTGTGTCCATAGAGAGTAACCACAGGTTGTTGGTGGCAGAGGAATGGGAATGTAGGGGAAAAGTAGTAAGCCAAGAAAGAATAATAAGAGTTTGGAGGCCAAAAAATGAAGAGGAAAGAGAGCTAAAAAAGGCAAGAACCTTAATTAATACCCAAGGATGAGTTGCAAAGTATAGAGGTAGATTGGGAAAGTTTTAAAAACAGTTTGGTGGGAGCTGCAGAGGAGGTATGTGGGAGGACAAATGATAAGAGGGTGTGGGAGGAGACACCTTGGTGGAACAACAGGGTGATGGAAGCAGTAGAGGAGAAGAATGAAGCATTCAGGAGGATTTTTAAGAATAAGAATGAGGAACCAGAGGAAGAATATAGAGAGAAGAAGAAAAGAATGAAGTGAGTGGTACGGGAAGCCAGAAGGATTTGATTCAAACAAGGACAGAAATGCTGGAACAGGATGTGGAAGGAAGTAAAAAGGTGTTATATAGCCAAGTAAAAAACAGGAGGAAAGAAAAAAGACAAGAAGTTAGAATGATGTATGAATAAAGAAGAACATTGAAGATAGGAGAGGAAGAAAAGTAACTATGTATAAAATATTTTAAAATGAGGTTCATTCTGGAAGAGGAAAGGCATGAGAGTGAAACAGAAAAGCACGAAAAAATATCAGACGAGAAGGAAATATACCCCACATGGAAAGAGGTGGAGGACGCATTAAAGAGCATGAAACAAGGAAAATCACTGGATGTGGACAAACTGACGGTGGAAATGATAAAAGCTAAGGGTGAAGCAAGTATACTATCGTTATACAGGGTGCTGAGAGTGATTTGGAAGGAGTACAAGGTACCAGAAGACTGGAAAAACGGAGTTATAGTACATATTTTAAAGAAAGGCTATAGAGAGGTGTACATATAATAGGGGGATACTGCTGATGTGCCACTGTACAGAAATATTTGAGAAGATATTGAAAAGAGAATAAGGAAAAACTAAAGGAAGGCGGAGAGAGGAACAGCACGAATTTAGGAAACAGAAGTCTACAATAGACTTGATCTTTGCCATACGACAGCTTAGGAAAGAAGGTATGAATTTAGTAAAGACTTGGTAATGGTTTTTATAGATGTGGAAAAGTCATATGAAAGTGTGGATAGAAATAGTTTGGAAATCAATGAAAGAAGCCGAAATGTAAAGAGGAGTTGTATTGAGATTGAAAAGCATATGGGGATAATATGAGTTGTGTTAAGAAAGAGAGTTGGAGGACAGAATGATTTCAGGTAAAAAATGGAGTTAAGCAGGGAAGTGCAGCAGAAACATGGACATTGAATGTAAGAAACTGTGCCCACACCACTCGTGGACCCCTTTTGTTACTCGTGGAGATGGCCCCACGTCTGCACCCCTTGACACCAGTAGTGTTACATAGAGGACCGCGACCCAGACTCGGAACGTGTTACATCAGGGCGTTACTCCGGGGTTTGGGCGGAGAATACACTCGAGAGATTGTGGTTTACACATTTATTCAGAACTTAACATGAACCCACGGTTGGTTCAGGTACACAATCAACGTCGAACTGAAACCTCAATGCATTTAAATTCGTCAAACAATAAAGGCCCCGCATATACACAGTCATTCCCGGGGTCGAGAAATCTCCCTCCATACAATAAGAAGTTCGTGCACCCGAGAGCTAACGACTCGTGAACTGACTATGTGCACATTCATGCTCGTGCTTTACCTTCCTGACAAGGGACAAACCGACATGCACTAACGTGAGTTCAAATCCAGAGTGTCTTGACGTGGTCGAAGCCCGAGCCTCTGAGCTCATTGAGATCGTGCGCAGCTGACTGCACAGGAGGAACAAAAGAGTAGCGCTGCGCATGCAAACAAAAAGAAAAGAGTCGAGGAAACCTGGCTCAAGACTAGGAAAGTGGAGGGCATAGGAAAGAAATTTGTGAGGAGCATGTTAGCTGTTATGAGAAGAAAAAATATTAGAAACTAAGCTATCCGTGAAATAGTGAGGGAGGGCACAGGGAGTACATGAGATAGTAGAGGAAGCAAGACTGAGATGATATGGGCATGTAATGAATTAAATCCAATTTTTTTAGAATATCAATGAGTTTCAAATTTCAATATTGTTTAAAAGAATTTAACAACACACATAGAGAAATATATAAATATTTGAAGCCATACAGGGGTGCACCCACGGGGGAAAGGGGTTTTGGGGTCTGAAGACTTCCCCCCAGTTGAAGGCTCTCCCCCAGAAAATCAATATTACAAAAATATGATTAGCACTATGTTCTGTCAATTAATCAATTATACTTTTTTTAACTATATTTAAAATAAAACAAATAATTGTGTGCAGTAATTAGGGCTTTTCAAAGGAATACTTTTTTCTGTTGATTTTTAATTTTATGGTAAATTTTCACTTAAATTAAAACTGGGCCTGTGATACCATAATATTTTCTAGAAATGGTTAAAGTCTTTACTCTTTGTACATACAGTTTTTAAGTGGGTACAGTAATTGAAATTATTATTTTAGAGCAATTATTATGTAAACACTTTTGTATCAGGAAGAGGGTAAGGGGCAGTTGAGATATTATTGTATGCCCCCCACCCACCCACCAACTGCAAATTCTGGGTGTGAAGAAGAATGTGTAAACACAAACCTGTTAACCAGTGGCATACACAGTGACATAGGGTAGGCCGAGGATCCGATTTTGATACATATTAGCTTGAATACTATCTTTTGCATTCTTTGAATCAACATTTTTCCCGAGGGAGAAACCCCACTATTTAGGGGACATCACTGATTATCTTTCTTATCCCCCTACTTCGAATCAAATTTCCAAATATTACAGTAATTGGAATATATAATGGTGCAATTACAAAAATTATTATGTAAAAAGCTCCCCCACCCTCACCTCCAGCTCACAATCCTGGGTGCGCCCCTGAAACTATATTATTTTTAATGTTTACTCAATGTGTATAATTTCTTCCATTACCAACTGATTCACGCCCGCCTGGGTAGGAATGTGGTCTAAATGCTGAGCTCACTTTTCCGCTGACTTTGGGGTTTAAGTTAAAATCCTGTTTGGATATATTGAGATATTTTTCCACTCTTCCACCTTGAAAATATGAGTACCTTTAAATTATACCTTACTCCTCCCTACCACATTAGTATAATTAGTGTATATGTATACAGCCTAAACCGGTTTTGAGATATGGGGGAAAACCCAACTGAATTACAAGTATCATAAATGCAAATAGTGCTGACAACACTTAATTTTAGAGATAACATGTAACATAAACAAATTTTGACGTTCTGTTTTTTTTGACAATGTCCACTATCTAAAAATACACAAAAACTTAAGTGTACAACTTTAAAATTTAAAAGCCATAAATTTGATTTAATGTCTACAAGTTTTTTATTTGTGATTTTTAGGACTTTTTACACAGTGGCCTACAAATTTTTATATTTTTGACTTACTGAAAGATTTTGCATTTTTTCTATATATAAAATACTCTTTGGTTTTACTATTTTACTGTTTGCCCTTTGATAATCAATCTCACTACATATTTTGACAGTTAAAAGAGTAAATTAGTTTTAATTACACTTTGTTTTAGATTTTTATTATTCATATTCATTAAAAATATACATTTTCTTTCTTCACTTTTAACCATGATAAGGGTGCTCTAATTTGTATTAACACACCTCTAATAATTGTTTTATTACTACCAACATTTGATTTGAATGTTTATTAAATTATTAATTTTATAATTTATTTAATACCATACATATTTTTAGTAGTTTTGTTTTCTGTTTACATGATCTCAAAAATATTTCAAATAAAATTTCATAAATTCCATTTTATTTGGTGCTAAAAGTGATATATGTTATCTTAAATACTTTTTATAGGAATCTGTGTCACTGTGTGATTTATAATTATTTTAAGTTATATTACCTTTATTAGAATTTTAAATTTTATTTATTTTGGTTTGAAAGAATGTATTATCCAACTGACATCAACACCCAATTTTGTTGTTGTTGCATTGATTTCTAACTTTGTGTATGGTTTCCTTCTGTATTTAATAACATTTGTGTTTGTGTACCTTTGTTGTGTCAACCCACTAGAGTAAATAATCATCAACTCAACATAGTCTTGAAATGAGCCAGTTGTCATCAAAACATAATGAACCTGATTCACAAAAACCATGCCTTTTTAGGGGTTTTTTTTGTCTTGAATAATGGTTTAACTTTTGTTCAGCCATACGAAACTCTCATATGTTTTAGCCAAAATGGTATATTATTTGTTTTATTACCAAGAATTTTCTATAAACTTTGTTTTGAGCTCTTAACCAAAATACAGAAAAAAATATTTAAAAATACCCAAAATTTGAGATATCTCAAGAATTGTGCAACATTATCAACAGGGCAAATTCATAATTGTAGTATAACACATATAAATATTATCTAATATTATTTTAATCCTGTTACTCCCCAAAAACCACCTTGTGATGTTGAATTCTCTACTCATTGATATTACTTTTGTGACAAGTGGGCTGTTACTCAACTGTTGCATACAATCTCTCAGATCCCAATGTTAGATCTCAGTATTCTTATATAGTTACAGGTATTTATTATGAATGTATGTCAATCATTTAATATTATTGTGTACATCAGAAAAATTAATTTAATTTGAATTGTGTATTTGAAATATGTTTATTTTCATATATTCATATAAGGACCACCTCTGTGGTTTAGTGGTCAGAGTTCCTGGCTACAGATCCAGAGGTCCCGGGTTCAATTCTCGATGCTTCCAGATTTTTCTCTGAACTAGCCCTGTCAAATGAAATGTTGTTTGCAGTAATCTCTAAACTATCAATCTAAATCTGTATACTCTGTGTCTTAGTATTTTTCATTGTTCACTTTTAAACCTATATTTACTAGCTTCTAATAAAATTTTTGCATTTCTTGCTAGAGCTTCCCTACTTATCGCCCATCAAAGCTAAATCATCTTCGTATCCTAATAGCTGCATTGTATTGTTTAATGCCAACCCTTCTCTACTCTCTTGCATTAACCTAATAGCAGACTCTAAGGCCAGATTAGAAATTTATGGGAAAAGTGCATCTCCTTGTTTCAACCCATTATGTATTTCAAAAGTATCTGAAAAGTGAATACAACCATTACCCTACCACGTGTTTCAGTCAAATATACATATATTAGCTTGATAAGTTTTTTGGGTATCCCAAACTTAATTAAAATTTAAATAATTTGTTTCGTTTAACTGAGTCATAGGCCTTTTTAAATTTTTGTATAATTGATGAACCATCATGTTTAATTTCCATTTATTTTATTTTTTTGCCAAATAGTAAAAATCTGATCCTCTTTTGTTTTATTTCATAAAAATCCACATTGATGATTTCCAATTATTTCCTCTTTATATGGTGTCAATTTCATTAATCTTATGTTAGATAAAATTGTATAGCATGTTGGTAGTAGTGAGATAACTCTATAGTCATTACACTCGTTTCTATCCCTCCACCCCCTTTTTTAAAATTGATATTATAATACCTATATTCCATTCTTGTGGCAATACTTCATGGCTCCATATGGAACATGGCAGTTTATGAATTTCTATTACTAACTTTTCACCATCTTCCTCTATTAACTCTTCTGGAATTGAATCTATACCTGGAAATGTTCTTTAACTTTCTAGTAGCTTCTTTGACTGCACTTATACTTAGATCTGGGACTAGTGGTTCAGCTGTATGCATTTTGACACCCTCGCCCAATTTGGACATGATCATTCAAAATATGACTGAAGTGGTTGTTCCATCTACTCTAAATCTCACTTGTATCTGCCATCAGGTTACCATTCTCATTTTTCACTAAATTAGCTCTAGCATGATAACTTTTCTTATATCCATTAATACCTAAATAAAGTTCCCCTTGATAATCTTATTTTGCTATTTTGTTCCATCTTGCTAACCTTACCCTTTAAATACTTTTTTTTTTGTTTATGAATAAGGCACTGACCTTCCTTTTTGAATGCTAAATTTGTTTAATTAAGCTCAATACTCTAGGACTTTCTAACTAATGTAATTTTGCTTCCCTTATCCCCTCTATTATATTTGAACATTTGTTGTCAAACCGTTGTTTCTTCCTACTCTATACCTACACTATTCTTTGCTGTATTTCTAATATTATTCCTGACAATTTCCCACTGTTTCTCTGGATTCATGGTATCCAGAACATAAGATGTTGTGGGACATATACAAAGCGAAAAAGATGATTCCAAATATAGTATTAAAAGAGAGTAAGGAACAAATGAGATTAAAAGAAGGTGAAATAATTCAGAAGGATTTTGAAGGAATTAAGAAGCTGTTCTGAAGTGGGTAACAAGGAGTTCAAGGAAAGAAATTTGGCATTTAGAATGAATGTGGTGAGATGATGTGGAATGAAAACATTATAAGAGAGCAATGGAGGGATTAATTTGGGCAATTTTATGGTGAAAATGTAGAGAAAGTTGAAGAAAATAGGAAAATGTTGTGATGAGTGAAAGAATTAACGAAGCTGGGGTGTTAAAAGCTTCTAAAGTTTAAAAAAAAATGGCATATCTGCTAGTGTAGATGGAATCTCCAGTGAAATACTTAAGTTTGGGGGCATTGTACTACTTGCCAGATTGTATGAGTTGTTCATTGTGTGTGCTGGGATTTTGAATGTTCCCAATGACTGGAAGAATGCTTTCATTGTTCGTTTGTACAGAGGCAAAGGCAGTAAGAGTGAAAGGAAATGTTTCAATTAGCTTGTTGAGTATTTCAGGTAACATTTTTGGGGAGTCTTAATTGAGAGAGTGGGTGAAAAACTGTGAACAAGATTTGAGGGGTGCAATGTGGTTTCATACTAGGTAGAGGCTGCATGAAGCAGATATTTGCATTGTAACAAATGATTGAGCAATGTATGTCAGTCAGGAAGAAAATTTATTGTGCATTTGTGCTGCTATATGCGGATGATGGCGTGTTAATGGCTCATAATGAAACTGACCCTAAAAATGCATTAAATCGTTTGAATTTGTTGACAGGCAGAATGGATCTTCATATAAATGCATCCATAACTAAGGTGATAGTTTTTTTTATAAGGATGGATCAGGAAATGACTGTTAGCTAAGTATAAATCGAAAACTGTTAGAACAAGTGAACGATTTTGTGTATTTGGGCAGACTGTTCAGTAAAAAAGGGAGGATAGATGAAGAAATCGACAGACGTGTGATTACATCTCAGAGAGTAGTTGAATGTATGTGGGCACTTACAAAGAATTAAGTGGTATTGAAGGAGGCAAAGGTGGCAGTATTTAAAAGTGTGTTAGCGTCAACATGTTTTATGGATGTAAAGCGTGAATTTGTCAGCAGAAAAACAAGAGCAAGGTGAATACAATTGGAATAAGATAACTAAGAAATGTATATGGAAAAACTCGAATGGACAGAGTCAGTAATGAATGTGTGCTAAAGGACTGTGCTTTGAAAGGGAATCCAATAAGTCAATGTGAAAAAAGTGTGTTATGTTGGTTTGGGCATGTTGAAAGGATGAGTGAGGATGGAGTGACAAAGCAAGGTGGAGTGTGTTGATCAAAAGGAAGGAGTAGGCCATGTAAGATGTGGCTAAATGTTGTAGACGAATGTGTGAAAATGAGAAAAATTAAGAGATTTAATAATAAAAGAGAATGTATGACTCAGTGTATGGATGTTGTTGAAGCAAAGGGAGTTTGTAAGGATAGGGAAGTGTGGAGAAAGTTAGTGAGGATGTTTTAAGTATGGAGTTGTTGTTTGTTAAGCAATATGCACAGTTTCTTGCCTACCCCATAAGGGAAAGTTGTAATTAGGTATGTATGTATATACAACGTGTATCTAAAACATTGCATCAAACTTTGGCAGGCTATTCCTGGGGTGAAAATAGAATAATTCACATCAGCAACCTAGGGTCCATCTTGAAAAATAAGGGTGCTATACACCCTTAAAACGACTGTTGTGTGAAATATTATGAAAACTGCTTAGGATATTACAATGAATATTTGTATACTACTTATTGAAACCTTGATCATTAATAAATTAAATGTGCTGTTACCGTTACCCACCCCCATCTTATAAAAAAGACATGGTTGTAACACTTTTTTCTGCAATAAAATATGTCAGAGTAAGTATTACCGATTTTGACTTAAGATTACAAAACATGAAGTAAAAATTAACAAAAAAAGGTGTCTTGAAGAAACTGTCTAGCTTTCCCCGTTTCCAAGATAATCATGCATGTGTGATTTCAAAGACAAGTGGTAATTCCTGCCAGGTAGGGAGCCAGTATAGCTGTGTTAGATACATTTGTCTCTGAGCTCAAACTTGTGTGATTATCTCAGAAACGGGGAAAGCTAGACAGTTTCTCCAAGACACCTTTTTTGTTAATTTTTACTCCATGTTTTGAAATTTTAAGTCAAAATTGGCAATACTTACTCTTAAATATTTTATTGCAGAAAAAAGTCTTACAACCCCCTCTTTTTTACATGATGTGGGTGGGTAACGGTACCAGCACATTTAATTTATTAACGATCAAGGTTTCAATAAGTAGTATACAAATATTCATTGTAATACCCTAAGCAGTTTTCATAATATTTCACACAACAGTAGTTTTTAGCTCTATCTTTAGGGGTGTATACCACCCTTAATATTCAAGATGGACCCTAGGTTACTGATGTGAATTATTCTATTTTCACCCAAGGAATAGCCTGCCAAAGTTTGATGCAATGTTTTAGATACACGTTGTATATATGTATGTAAAGATTTCTTCCTTCCCTATTTTTGCATTAAATTCACCTATCACTATTTTCATGTGATGTGCAGGGACTTGCCAGATAAGTGTTCTAGCTCCATACATAAACTTTCCTTTACTAGGTCATCTTTGTCTTCTGTAGATCAATGCACATTTATGATGACCATATTATGCCACCTCCCTGCTACCACCATACTTGACATCCTATTGTTAATGAATTTTATATCCTTAACTGCTGCCATAATATTCATGCGGATAAGAAAGTCTGTGCATACACTATGTGTTCCCGTTGCTCTATAAAAAAAAACACTTATTCGACCTACCATCTCCTGACCATATAATCTCTAATCTCTCTGATTCAAACCTACTCACTTCACCAATTATTGATTGTAGTGCCTCTGGTCTATATAATCTCCTAACAGTCCATGTCCCAATACTAATATCTTCTCTAGTTTTACTATCCCATGTCTCATACTGAGCTCTGATTGGGGGACTATTTTACCCCAGGAACATCCATGGCAAACCTTTATGTGTTTTTTATGGTGAGAGCTCATCTCATCTACACCCAAAGCATAATTTTTGTTGAAAAGCAGATCTTAATGTGATGATTGTTTGATAGTTTCAGGATTACAGAAGACTCCGCATGTCTTTAAATAAATTTCTATCTAAAAAAAATTAGTGACATAAAAACAGTAAGTCTGTACTGAAATAGGTCATACTTATCCTATGTATTAATTTAGACAGTTCGGTTTTATCAAATGTTTTGTAATGTCTCTCTAGTTAGACCAAAATATACAAATATCAACATTTATAGTAGTATATATTATTTAGGTACTTAATTGCTAGTACAATATTGATTATTAAAAATAAAAATAGACTTATATAAATACTTTTTTTTATTGTATTTGTTTTTATTTTTATCTGTTTAGTTATTATATTCCCTAATATGGCCACAGTATACATTCTATTAAAGCTAAATTATTTTTACTGAGAGAGTAATAATTATTAATATCTTACCACTCCTAAATGCCTTTCAATGAACTTTCTAAACATTTGAAAACACATTTTAGAATCATTGTTGTGTTTCTTTGACAACTGGACAGCTAATTAACCTTTATATTGCCATTGTTTATATGCTGTTTATTATTTTGCAGCCATATGTAATTTTTGTCTTGACATGGTAGTTGATCAGTAAAGAGAAATTAAAGGATTTATTTATTATTCGTCTGTTAATTATAACACTAAAATGCACTCTACTCAATTATTTTGTCAGGCTTGGACTGTTATTTAAAAATGTCTACATACCATACTAATAATAAATCTAATTGACTTATTATGGACAAATTACAATACAGATTTGGCAAACTACAGAAAATAAAAATAAAAAAGGAACTAAAATAGAAATATCAATGGATTAAAATATAAAGCTGTAAAATAAATGATTTAATATTGGCTGGATTTTTTTTTTCACTTTAGAAAAAAATATTGGGTTGGTTTTCAATCTTGGGTTTTTATTTTATTTATCTTAATAATATTTTTTGTGCACCATATTTTACCACTTATTCAAGCTATCCACATTTTTACACATACGTACCTAAGTATGAGCATTTATAATTTAAATGAAATGTGGTCACGTTTGTGTGGAGGTAGGGTGGTCAACTATGTATGAAAACCCATCCTTATAAACCCGACCAAGAGCCGAGACCAGACCTCCCGGTCATTGGTGGTCCAGTCTGTTACAACCACCCAAACATGTCAGAAGTCAACTAATATTTAGTTTCTTTAATTTTCAACATAATAGTTAAATAAAAAAATTGAGAAATTAATATCGGTGTGTTGATTTTGTAAGTTATAAATATTAATTAGACTCCATATCCAGCATTAAATCATTGTGATGTTTTAATTAACATAAATCAGTACTGTAGGTATTTTAAAAAGCCTTCTAATTTATTATTGATAGTCAAAACCTGGCATAGATCTACTTAATTTGTTTGACACTAATGAAATTTGATTCTTGGAGGGGTGGCACTTAAAGCTTCATAAGCTGTTTGTTCCTGGCAAAGATCCAACAATCACTTGAAAGACATTCTAAAATGTCAATATACTGTAATAAATTGCATTTGGTTGTCTTGATATAGATTTAAAAGTTAACTTTATTATTAGAACAAAGTTAGTAATCACATTAAGAGTCAATCAAAAGAGAAGCTTAAAATAATTTCTCTCTTGCTCTATACTAGACCTTCAACCACTTAAATATGTCATTGATGAAACAGATAATATTCTAATTATATTTAAAGACAAAGTTTTGATGATGATTATTGAAAAACTTTTAGATCAACTTTCATTGAGACAAACACAGTGCATGACTATGGCTAAAATAACAACTTAATATTCACTATATTATTTAAAAACAATTTTTTTTTCCAGATGTGGTTGATTTTTATTATTTGTGTTTTCTTCTATACCTATTAATCCTAATATTTATCTGCTAATTGTGTTTGTATTTCTGAAAAAAAAATTGTCATTGGTGTGCAGTAAACTGTATTGAGTGTGAGTATTTGCTGTGATGTGTGCATCCCTAACTATTTAAAAAAACATCTGCTGCACAGATTAATTTCACTAACTATCTTATGGTTATTAAAAACATATGTATATTATATTATTGGCAGTTTCTTTAAAACACAATCGCTTGTGATGCTTATTGATGCAGGCAAGACAAATGGTGCAGCACTAGATGTATCATTTGTATTACCTAGTAATTTTGTCGGATTAAACCAACCAAAACATCTAAAATTTATCTGACACATGTGGCTTATAAACATTTTTCAACTTCATTTAGGTAAAATTTCTTTGTGTTTATTTTAAAACTATACTAATTTCTCAATGTATCAAATAAAATATGTAAATATAGACCATTGAATAATCCAATAAACTTTTAAGTCCTTAATAAAACAGTATGTTTAATTATAGCTAAAAGCTAAACCCTATGTAAAATAGATTTCAAATGCAGCACTATTTTGATAACATTACATTAGTTTAAACTGAAGTCCTACAGAAATGAGAATAAATTGTTTACTTTACTCAAATTTCCCATACATTAAAATGTTTATAAACATGCAGCATATGTTTTACTCTCTCAAGAACCTGTCCTGTCCTTGCACCTTCCCATTCATTATTACATATTCACTCAGTAATTGATGACACTCAATGGTGGGTAATATAGGACTAACTTTCAACAGTTCACCTCCTTCAGGTCATTTCAAATCACTAAACAAAGACAAGACTTTGCTCTAAAAGAGCAATTCAGCTTTTTATATTTTGCATGTTGTGGATGTTGAAAGGTTTCATTTTCATTTATTAAAAATGTGTCTCATTGGACAAAACTGTGCTTTATTTTTTCAGGACAGAAGCTCAAAATAATATTTATCTGCTCTACACTAGACCTTCAACCACTAAAATGTGTCATTGATGAAACAATATCTCATATGTATGTTTATCAATCCTAGATTCTATTGACCAACAAAAAACTCCATCGGACGTGTTTTTCTTGTTGAAACACTATTTTAGATGTTATTGGCAACATTATTAATGCTGAACTAAACAATTGTCGTCACAGGTACATCATAATGAATATTTCATCTAATCACGCTACCAATGTAAATGTTTTTAGTATGAATGAGTAGTTCAAATCTCCAAATCCCCCATTTGCTTTAAACCTTAAAGAAATTAGAAATTAAAGGATTCAAAAACAATAATTTTCAATTTTTTTTATAAGTAAATATGATGCTTATTAGTGGCTTAGCCCAACATAATTAAAGGGAAAAGCTAACAACCAAATTTGAAACAATTAATTTATCACCTAACTAAACACTATTTGTATTTTCTATATCAATTAAAGAATTGATGGAAATAAAATCCCATTGGGAAAAAAAACTTCCAATGGGTTAAGTTAACCCATTATGCTTATAGTTGTTTAGTGTTCAAATTCATATTCAAAATTCGAGATTTGTATTCTCTGAAATGGGTATCTGAGCCATCTATAGTTGTTTGCATTACTACATCTGAGATATTGCTTTATCAACGATAAGCTTACTTTTGTAAATACATTTATTTTGTGTTTTTGATCAATGGTTAGTTTAACCTTGTTCATAGGGATGTGAAAAAAGTATTGATACTTGACTAATATCGATGTTTTCCTTTTGATACTAGTATTTTTTACTCAATACTTTTTTCCAATACTTTTACTGATGTTAGTATTCACACTTCGGTATCAGATCGGTATCGAAAGAAACAACCTTTTTGTTATATTCACTCATGATGGACATTAAATGTTTACTAGTGACAATTCTCACTCATTTTCTGCATGACAAGCGAGAAACAACTCTAGCATTCAATCTCTTTTATTTCATCAAAATTCATAGCTGTTCTTTCATCTTTGTTTATTAATACATCCTGATGCCTGACCGAGTGACAGGTTGAGTGGCAATCAGTCTACTTACCCCTTACTTTATCAATGAACACGGTCATCACAAACCAAACAAAAGAAGCTTTTGTAGATCTCAATGAGCTCAGCCAACTTAAGTATGCCCCAAGCAGACGAGGCAGAAAAGTTGTGCGTTTCAATACCGATACTTACTGTTATCGGTACTTTTCTTTCGATATTAGTAAGGTATCAATATTTTTCTCCCAATACTTTTAATTAGTATAGTATCAATACTTTTTTTCGATACAACATCCCTACTTGTTCAGCTTTGAGCCAATGCTATAGTGTAGCTCTCACATTACCAGATACAATTGTACAATTGGATGAACCTGGACACTTTTGTATACTTACAAATAGATTGCATTTTCTAAAATAACTAATATTTTCAAACCAATTATGGTTTCTTTAAAGCCTTATCAAAATAATTTGGCTAATTTGTTTGAATCTGTTGAAAGTTTGGGCCATCATTAGTAAAGTAAAAAACTTGATTCCCTTTAGAAGCTTTTACTTATGATAAAGTATTAAGTCCCGCACCTTGGCAATAGCACAGGGGGAGGGGGGGGGGGGTAAAAAACC
>CABFWO010004608.1:27863-61552 GCA_902155825.1 Timema genevievae
GGGGGGGGGGGGGGGGGGGCTAAAACACCAGAGTAAAAAAAATTCAAAGCCTAGAAGACTAAGGAAGCTGAAAATTTTTAGTCATGTAGCCTCTAGTTCAAAAGGAAGCAAAAATACTTTGTGACTGAAAATTCCCATTGGCGCCTTCAAAATGGATGGGTTTTCTAAAAAAAAAATATATATATATATTTTTATCGAATCCCAGAAGAACTAGAAAGCGGAAATTTTACAGGCAGGTAGCTCCTAACCTAAAAGATTGCAGGAATATTTGTTGACAGAAAATTCTCAAAGGTTCTCACAAAATTGGGGGTTTCCAGAACATCAAAGCCCAATAAAGCTAGGAAACTGAAATGTTTCAGGCAGGTTACCTTTAACGCAAAAGGATGCAAAAAATACTTAGTGTTAGAGAATTTTCACCTTGTAATAAACCAAAATCAAAAAAATCTGAGATTTGGCAACCAGGTATCCATTAGCCCATAACGCAACAGGAATACTTGGTGACAGAAATTCCAATAAGAGCCCCCAAATTGGGAAGGATTTACAAAAAATAAAAGTAGAAAAATTATCAAAGCTCAGAAGACCTAAGAAGCTAAAATTTGTCAAACAAGTAGCCTCTAGCCCAAAAGGGTGCAGGCATATTTGGTGAAGGAAAATTTATAAAGAGTCCCCCAAAAAAATAAAATAAAAAACTCTTTAAGCCCAGTAGACCTTGGAAGCTGAAATGGTTCATGCAAGTAGCCCTTAATCCAGAAGGATGTGAAAACTCTTGGTGACAAAGAATTTCCATTGGGGCCTCCAAAATGGGGGGGTTTCTAAATAACCAAAGTCTAAAAACGTTGGAAGCCCAGAAAACCTAGGAAGCTGAAATTTTGCAGACAGGTAGCCCCTAACCCAAAAGGGTGCAGGGATGTTTGCTGACAGAAAATTTCAAAGGTGCCCCCAAAAATGCGGGAATTTCCAGAAAAATAAAGTTGGAATACTATTGAAGTCCAGTAAACATAGAAAGTCAAAATTTTGCAGTCAAGTAAAGTAGACCCTAATCCAAAAGTGTGCAGGAATACTTGGTGACCAAAAACCCACAAAAAATGAAAAAGTATATACAAAAAATGTTATTTATAATGAAATCTTTAATTGAGGAACAGTTTTACACTTTCATTGGAGTAAATATTCTATCTACTATGGAGTTTTTAGTAGAAATGAGCCTCCCAGATTTTGAGGGTCACTAAAAATTATCCTCATTCACAATCATTGTCCAACAAATGCCAGTGGGACACATTACACGACCATAAATGAAGCCGTTGATTTTTAAAAGGGTACTATGCTTGTAAATTAATATTGCTCATAGTATTAAATATTCTCAAGATAATTATTTTGAACAAAATTGTTAAATTTACAGTCAATTTCAAAATTTTAAAAATCAATCATCAGTAAACTACTATTAAATGATTTTTTAAAAGATAAAAAGATAAACAAATATATATGATATAAATAATAATATACATATAATTATATATATATTGTAATAAACTTAACAGACACCTATTTTTTGTGGAAGCTGTTTTAAACATACTTCAAATTTTAAAAAAAGTCATAAGTAAACTACTCTTAAATGAGGTCTTCCCCGAAAAACAAGTAGGCATTTTTACTTGTATGTTAAACACTCTCCAAATATACTCTCTAAACAAAATTGTTAAGGATATTTAAAAAAAATCACTCATCAGTAAATTACTCCTAATTTGAGGATACAAATAAAAAAATGTCTTGAGGTATAGCATAGATCTAACATAGTAAAATAAAGTTTGAACAAAATCCATCAAACAGTTTTGGATTCAGACCAATAAACATACATACAGACAGACATGGGGGACATACAGAATTGTAAATTGTACACTTGTACAACTGTACACTTTTTTGGGGTTTTAGAGCACATAAAACCTAAAGATAATTCAAAATCCCGAGCTTAAAAATGTTCACAATTGCAATATTTTATCTTTATATGAATAACCAAATAACCAAGACAAGTGATGGAATTACTACAAAACCAGCAACCACGTTTTGAGAATGGAAATACATTCTTGTCTTCAGATTATACAACAGTTTAAAATAAAACTGACATTTATTTGAAAAATAACTACTCACTAAAGGTGTGCATACGGGTGATAGTTGGATTAAATAGAAAGAATAATAGCAGCTAATAGATCACAGATTCACTATGGAAAAGTGAGGGGGAAATGATAAAAAAATATGTCCCTTTTTTCACAAGTCATTCCATTTTGATAAGTTTTTAAATATGCAAGCTAGTATCTGTGGAAACATACTTTACTCTTATTTTTAAAACCTTGTCCTCTCATGCATACGATACACCATACTTTCTGATCATTCAGGTACAAGTTTGTTTTTACCTTCAAGATACCAAACAGATACAAATTGAAACTAAACTAATTCAAAAAATCAGGCTAACTATGTTTTCTAAGCTGAAACATTAATTTTAAATCTACTATTCAACTTAATAAACATAAAACTGAAGTTGTTTTGTGTGCTGAATCCAGCAAACAAGCCATGTCCTAGCAGTATCAATTTAATATTTTAATATTATAACTACCTCAATATTTATATATTTTGAAAAGTGACACTTGCGCACAGGAATTGAGCCTAGTACTTTTGGCTTAGTAATAACGTGCTAAGTCAAAAGTCTTGGGTTTGGTTCCTGTGTTCAGGTGTAATTCTTCAACATAAACTTAAATGAAAATGATTTGTAATTCTGGTGGAATGAGACCTTAGGATAATAAATATTTATAGAAAACAATAAATAGAAGATGTTCAGAAACCCAACGCCCAAACTGCACAGATAGTTTGTTTGAACCAAAAGTAATAAAAAATCCCTATACACTTACATCCGAAAAACTATTCTAATACCATTAAATTGTGTTCAATGTTTCGATGTTCAGCGCCGGGAGAGCAAAGTAGTGCAAGCATTTGTGAAAAACAAGTAGCATAGGAAAGTTTGTTTGAACCAAAAGTAGTAAAAAAAATCCCTATACACTTACATCCGAAAAACTATTCTAATACCATTAAATTGTGTTCAATGTTTCGGCGTTCAACGCCGGGAGAGCAAAGTAGTGCAAGCATTTGTGAAAAACAAGTTGCATGTAATAATGGCAAGCACTTTCTGTGATGTAGGACCATTAATGATGACCCTCAGAACATATTTCCATTTTTAGATAGACTGGTGTGTTGTTTACCATTAATATTGTGGTATGTTCTGTTGATGTGCTCCAAGATGTTGAGGTGTGTAGTGACACACGCCTAACTTTGATGCAACTTGTTGTACATGCATGCTTGCACAGCTTTGCTCTCCCGGCGCTGTACGCCGAAACTTTGAACACAATTTAATGGTATTAGCATATTTTACCGGATGTAAGTGTTTATGGATTTTGTATTACTTTTAGTTCAAACAAACTATATGTGCAGTTTGGGCATTGAGTTTGCAAACACACTGTATATGATCGTAAATAAATTCTATGAAATTAAATTTATCATAAAATTAGCAAAATTTTACTGAAGATCTTATAATCTTCAAATAATCGATATTTATTTTCAGATTTTTTTTTTCCCTCTTTCAAGTTTGTTCAGTTACGTTCATTATGTCTTGATTAAAACAATTTTAAATTCAATTTTAACTAAACCAAAGCTATATTTGGCTAGGCTTTTTTTTTATTTTAACATCGTGATTATTGTTATGATGTTTAAGTAATCATCTTAAAATAATTGATAAAAGATGCATTTCAAATTTATTTAGTTAGTAAAATATGTTCAATTTTAAAATGGGGAGAGTAAATAATTATACAAATTGGAATAAATTTCAAAAAACCTGAATACATTTAATGTGTAGGAACTTCATATGATTAGTCTTGCTCCATAAATCTCATTATTTTACAAAAAATATTTTTTTCATACAAACGTTTTCTGTAATAGTGAAGTAAAAGGAACTGAATCGCAGTAGGCATCGGTAATAATAACAAACAAACACGATGTTTGTACAAGTTTATCTCTGGCACTTAGCAGGTTAAGCCACAAGAACAGCGCCTCTTGAGAATATGCACATTATTTTATTTTTTTAACACCGCGTCTTACTACCTGTTCGGGTTATACACTTGCTCATTATGTTACTCAAGATTATATAATCTAAGCCTCAGATATAGTCACTACTAGGAGGCAGTAACATTAGGTTGAAAAACTTTTGTTCTACTAACATGTTACACATGAACCAAATCTATAGACCATTCCACTCTTAAATTGCAGTATGTAAACACCTTATAAACACCTACCATCTCTTTCCAACCCATTGTTTTCCCCATAAGTGCTGTCCTTTTTCTACCCATTTTGTAGCTTAAAAATGAACATAGTTATTTCTATGAAATTATCATGCTATATTATATAACATTCACATATGCATCTAGTGAAAGCAATATAAACTAACAAATCAAATTTTAAACTACTTATCTTTTACAAAATATGAAAATTCCCATTGTGTGTCAGTTTCACAAGTTTCCTAATAAATCACATCATAACTCTTGTTCTAATTGTGTGGGAAAGCCAATAGTTTAATGTTGGCTCTAGTAACAGTCATGAACACAATTTCTCAACCTTGTGAAGTCGTATAGAATCTCATGACACCCTTCTTAGAATTCTGGTTAGCGTTTTTTTTACACATTTTTTATTTAAAGTGGAGTATTTCAGAGCAACATATTAAATAATTAACATTGCTCTATTTTTTTTAACTATTTAAAGTTTAAAAAAATACTTTCATTTACTCCCTTACTGGTTTAATTGAAATATATAAATAACAAAAAATTAAATAAAATACATAAATTCAGTTATAGAATAATAGTTTTGGAAATCAATAAACTATCATAGTAGTCACGTGAGATCAATAAAAGTGAATAATAATACCCAAAAAAATTACCAATACATCATCATTAGGAAAACAATTATTTTTAATGTGAGACTTGCAATTGATGTTAAGAGCACAAAAGTGTGACATCTGGCTTAGCATATCATCCTCAAGACTTAGCAATCTATTTCTTGCTTTAGATTTTATTGTTGCCATAGCTCACACAGTTAAAAAGGGCAAAAGTAGGTATTTCGCTTTTATCACTTGGTTAGGATATTCCTCCGCCAGTCCAAGACAAATAAATTATATGGAACCCCGCATGGACTTTCTCGCTCCATTGTTTAAAGATGGAGATATTGACTAAAAACTCGTAATATATGTGAAACGAAATAATCTACACCAGCAAACCTGAGCACAAACATAAACTATTGGTTTTATAAAAATATATTTCAAATAAAAGTTTTTTTTTACTTTTAATAGTACCACCATTTTGCAATGATAAGCTATCTAGTATCTCAAATAGTTGCGGGGATATGGAAATGTCCGCTTCTGTACTCTAAAAGTCATTTTCATGGGAAAATGAAAATAGCCATTTTGTTTATAATTTTAGTCAAAGCCTATATATGTATTTTAATCAAAATTGTTAAAGCCAATTTTGAGAAAAATTGATTTTTTTCTCTTTTCACCCTTTAGTAAACCATTCTTAATTTTAGGGTTGGACAAACACATGGACAGACGGCATTGCAAAAACAAATTTTTCGGATTCGGAGGGTACCATGAAACCTCAACACTCATCAAAACCTCGACTTCGATTTTTTTGACGGTCACATTATGTTTACTTTCTCTACCTGTAAGATAACAAGAAAGTAAAAACAGCCAATTATGTCTTAGTCTTCTTGTCAAATTTAACTTTTTGTATGGAATCAGTGCAGAGCTCTATGAATTCATCTCGTTCTTTGGCACTAAACTCTAGCTCTCCTCTGCACTGTCTGCCAAGCCAAATAGTGAGACATGTCAAGCTTCTCAGTGGAAAGTACAAATCGACTGTATCATGCAGCCTTGTCAAGTGGTTGATAATTAGGTATTTCTGCTTTCCCAGGTCATTATCTTTTGCCAAATGAAGAAAAGTTTGACAAATCCTCTTTCAGAACTGCAGACTTCCAAGAACTCAGTTCTTTCATAAAACCTTTGACTTTACTGGTTGAGAAAACTATTGTCACTTGTCGCCCTTGTGCTTAAAGATTTAATTCATTGAGCTAGTTGAAAATATCTGCCGAGTATGGACTTTGCAAACACCAAGCATCATTTGGCAACAGCTCATAAAATGTGTAATATTTTTGCTCTTCAAAAAAGGCTTTTAGTTCTTCTTTGTACTGGAAAACTCATTTCAACACTCAAACTAGAAATAACCACTTTACATCGGCATACATTACTAATGAGACTTGAGCTGCACACTTTTCCCAGCATATTTTTTCAAAAAGTCAACATTTCAAAGGTCGTGACTTGAAATTACCATTTTGACAATGTGGTTCAATGTGGTCACATATTCACTGGAAGTTTTCACAATAAGTGCGTGTTTGTGTAGAAAGCAGTGGGTTTTATCAAGGATGAATTTTCCATCAAAGCTCTGGTGGTAAAACCATTAATACGTCACATTCTTTGATGGTGCACTGCCAGTACACGTACCAGAACAGTCTTTCCTTGAGGTGCTTTGCAATGGGTGCAGTGGCACATTCAATTCAGAGAAACACTAAAAGACAAAACTTTCTTCCATTTTTCCATTTCTTTATTTTCATTATTTTGTACTAGTAGCTTTCTTTATATTTTCTCAATATTTATTCTCTTCAAAATCTCGGGCCCCCCCCCTCCGTTGTGAATACCTGATTTAGAACAACGCCTGCTTTGTTTAAAATTGCTATATTTTATTCGAGGTTAAAAAAAACACTAAAATATACTATACATCTTGAAATATTTAAAGTAAAATATGAAAAAGTTGACTTGTCAAAGCTTCTTTCTTTTGAATTTACATGGGTATATTATGCAAAAGAAATTATAAGAATAATTCAAATTCATTTTTGGGAAAAGAAACTAGTCATCCACATTCTATTGGTCTAAGGCGTTATACACACTTTGTCACCATTCGTAATCAGATCGGGGTTTGAATCCTTGCAGAATTCACTGGCATGAGTCCAACACTTTACCACAATTTCTAGTGCGTGGCTAGCTGAGCTAAGGGTGCCTGGTTCCATTCCCGGCATATTAGAATATTTATTATTGGTAAACTGTTGGATAGGGAACTGGATTTGGTGTTTTTCTTAGTATTAGGCTAGTTAGTAAATTGGATATTGATATAATCAGGGTGTTCAAAAAATTCACATAAGATACACCCAATAAAAATAATTCTCTGGAGTGATTTTTTTCAAAGTTCCAGGTTAATACCAGTTCACTTACTCTTAGCAACTTCCCTTATCCTTAAAACATTAAATTTTTTATTTAAATTAGTATACGTTGCTGATAGCCTAAACACAGGCCCTGCTGAGCTTAGCACCAATGAATCTCTTACTGATAACAGTCGGAAATGTGAAACTTATGTCCTCTTGGAAAGACAAAACTCAGCTGTTTGAAACATAACTAAGAAGTATCTCTACCAGTTGTGAGATATTGGTGTTGTGTTTTGGTCATTATTATGGTGCAGGCCTACATGGTGTTGGATGAGTTAGGATAGGAGAGGGGAAAAATATTTATTTTAACTGATTTGTGAATACCATCTTAGTTCGACATGCCAAAATTCAAACTCTTACCTACTCATTGCAGGCTATTTTGTGCATTGTCTATTTAAAGAGGGTTTAATAAAAAAAAATTGAATGCTTAATTATTGACATAACCAGATTTCAAATGTGTATACACTTTGTATAACTTGATGAGTTGCTCATATAAAAGTGGTGAATTTGTACAGCAATTTAAGAGTGGAACAGCTTCTAGGCATGTGTATCATCCTAAATAATGTATGTATGTTCACACAATCTGCTATGGTCATAGCTTGCTTGATGATTCAAAACAACATTTAATTTGTTCATATCAACTGATAATGTAAAAGCATCTAGAAAATTAAATGTTGTCCTTTATAAAATTTCTTGAATAGGTTTTTAATGGTTATGTTGTATACTATTTCCACCATATTTACACTTGGAATCATCAATTTTATCTTATTTATTTTTAAATACCTCACAAATTAGGGAATGAAATGTAAATAGTAATTTAGCAAAGGAAGATCATACTTTTATCGGCATACTGCAAATAAACCATATAAACAAAAATATATGGATAATAAACCCAATTAAATGTGTTTTATGTTTAAATAAATATCATTTAGTTTTGGTTAGTTAGTTGGTATCATGTCAAAGTATAAATTCTAATCTTATTTTACCACACCTTAAGGTAAAAGGTAGAGAGATCCTAGTTATTTATATAACAAGACTATGCATGCTAACATCATGGTTACAAGTATATCCATAGCCGCTAACGTCATGGTTACAAGTATATCCATAGCCTAAATATAAAATAAAGTTAACTTATCCAAAATATAATGAAATTTCAATTCGATAAGCCTACAACAGATTTTAAAGATTTATCTTACCACTAACACATTCATTTACAGCAAAAGTTATTCAACAATACATTGCTAATTTGAGTGATTATTTCTTGTTTTAACCTGTCATTTGTTTTTTTTGTTCAATTTCAAAACCAAATTTATTTAAAATGTGTTTGCTATAAGTTGTATTTATTGGTAACACATTTTGCTACAACTCAACACTATTTCTATTAGACATTTTAAAAGAGTAACTTAAGTATTTATTTTAATTTATAGCTAGATTTTGAACAAGTTAAGACTGGAACTATTCATCAATAAGAAAAATATAATGAACATTTCATTACATTATCTATAAAATTGTTTTAATATTATCCTACTTACCGTACTTCCTTACTGATATTTATTTGCTTATTTATAATAATTAATTTTTATTGGTTTTTACTAATCACCTTTTAAGTATTGTAAATTTTATTGACAATGTAGCATGTTGGAAAACTGAAACCCTTTTATATGTTTTTATTAATTTGCTACAGCACTTAGTAATGCACATTTCTTGCAAATAACTTTCTTTATGTGTATTTTATCAGTTGCAAAAGTGTTGTGTTGTGTTTTGATACATTATCTAATCTATTAATGCATTTATAGCTTGATTGGTACTTACTAAGTATATATTTAATTATTTTTTCTAATTCAGTTATAGATAATATTATAATTTTATTTAAATTCTTTTAAAATTCTCCCGTCTGTGATAAACTTAATTTTTAAAGACAGAGTAGTTTTTCAATTGACTATATTTACAAAGTGCCTATTAACATCTATTGTTAATAACTTATTAGAAGCCAATCAATTTTAGTAGTAACTTACATATATTTAGGCCAATTCATCTTATTTGCACTGGACATTATTTATTTCTGTATAATTTTTAAATGTTACTTTTAATGCATTTTTATATGATAAGCAGATTATATCTACTAAATAGTTTAATTCAAAGGATATTTAAAAATAAATAGCTAAATGTCGACTACCTTAGTCTGATAAAACCAAGTATTAAAGTTAATGATGATACTGATTTCCACACAAAATAAAGCTATATTTTATTGAAGTTTATCGCCATTATATAAACTCCCTTATAACACAGGAGTATTGGCTAGCCAAATTCTCAGCACTGAGGTCACACACACACTTCCCAGAAAGAGGTGTCAAAAAACACTCCACTGTCAAGTCGCTCTTTGTTAATATCTTCTCTGAGTGACTCGGAACAAGGGGCCTTTACCCAGTTGGGTGCGCTAGGTTTGTTGTGGAGCTGCCCATCTTTTCTTCAAGTGGATCTTGGTGCACACTCCTCATTTCAAATTATAATCAGGCACCAATATTTATCAACAGCACCAAACTATACTAGAAAAATTAAAGTAAGTGAACTTAAGTTCCAAGTAAATGATGGTTGAAATGTGGCAGTGCTTGAAACTGTTAGTCAAGAGGGAAAATAGAGGGGATGCTCTTAAGCTGGTTGTCATATATGAGCTAATCAACAGATATTGTATTTGTAAGTAATTATTGCCACTGTTGGACAATGCCGTAACACTTTGAATTTCTGTGCGCAGCATGTTTCATTAAATATTACAGCCATTAAAATAAAGTAAGGAATTGCACCACAAAGGCACCCTTTGGTGTCACGATGCTCCCCTAGAGGTGCCAACAAACTTATAGGGAAATTTAAAATACTGGCACACAATTATTGTACCAAAAAATACTATTTAATTAGTATTTTAGTGTTTCTATGGTAAATATTTAGTTATAGATAAATATGTTTATTTTTTAAAATGTTCTCTATTAAGTATGCCCTTAACTTTTAATTCCTGGATATTTCATATCAAGGGGACAAAAGGACATTTAGTAGTGGGGGGGGGGGAACATGATAATGTTTCATACCAGGACAGAAGGATGTTTCATAAGAAGGGAACATGAGGATGTTTCATACCAGGGGGACATGACCATACCAGGGTGTTGTCAAATACAGGAATGTAGTGAAAGGTGCCGCCCTGATAAAAATATGTGATGCGGCCTAGAAAAACATTCCACATGTAGCAAAAAATCATTTTCCTGTTTTTTAATCCTAAACACTTGAAAGGTGGTGATTTTATTATTGTTTAAAATACTCAATAAAAATAGAAATACATCAATACCACTGACCATGTAACTTTCAATAAACCATGTCTCTTGTTGATATGGAAATTTAGCATTGGTGACATCTGGCATGGTTTCATTTCCTGCGCAATACCTTATTTGAAGTTAGATTTCTTGTATTATTAGTGTCGTGGTAATCCTGTTTACTGGTTGAGATTCTAGTCAGCTTTTCAAACAAACAGATGGCATTGAAATTTAGAAACCGTCAATTTCGACCCAAATTGACATTTTATGCTCTGCTGAACAATTTCTTCGAGCATGTTTTCCTGGGCCGCATCACATATTATAAAATCTTGAGAAACGCTCTTAACAATTCTGCGGTTGTGTTCAGTGGGAAACTATAAACTATTTTCTACGTCCATTTGTTATGCTCAGGTAATACTACTTCCCTCACTACCTGTCAGGCATACAATTACACTAATGAGGTCAGAATTACGAGAGTAGAATTTATAAGGAAGATGCCTGCATTTGTAGGAGGGGCTTAAATAATACCATTCTAGAACAAGATATGAGAGGTACCCAATCATATGAATCACAATTAATTATATTTTCTGTTATAAGTGATCCATAAGGGTCACATTACATAAATAACATTAAAGTGGAAGATAGTCACAAAAAAGTTTCATTAAACTTGGTAGGAATATGTCCAAATTAACTGGGGGTCCTAGTAAGATCTGTATGAAGCTCATTATTAAGGATTGTATTGTATCAGGGAATATATATATTATATACGCCACCAAAATTACTTTGATAAGTACAAAATCCAGGAAATTTCTCAGTAAGAAATACATTTATAAAGATTTAATTCCAATATGTGTAATATAATTTGAAATAGGTAACTTGTTTATGCTAAAATTAAAATAATTCAAGGAAATAGATGTTAAAATACTTTTAGAGCCTGTTAAATGTTGCATTCTTTGGTATGAACTATTTCTGTAATTTTAAGCAAAATTCAATTATCTGTTGAGATGTTTACATTATGACACCAGCAAGGATAGATTGGTTGATTTATTTAGGTACACGAGTTTTTTATTCTGCTAATATGCAATATTTCCAAACAATTATCTTCCATGTCAAATTACAGCAAATATTTTATTACTTACCTTCCTCAGCCAATCTGGATAGTAAGTTGTAAATAAACACATGTTTAGACATACTTAGTCCTGGTGGTAATGATTATAAACTAACAATGAAGAGTCAATATTTTCTGACAAGATTGCTCTGAATATGTCTAGCCCACTATGATATAGATAATAAACAAGGATTCTTACACTTGCCGGTTGTATCTGCTTCTGGATGATTGAGGAGCTATGGAGAGATTCTCTTACCCTGGTTGTATCTGCTTCTGGATGATTGAAGAGCTATGGAGAGATGCTCTTACCCTAGTTGTATCTGCTTCTGGATGATTGAAGAGCTATGGAGAGTTGCTTTTACCCTGGTTGTATCTGCTTCTGGATGATTGAAGAGCTATGGAGAGATGCTCTTACCCAGATTTTATATTCTTCTGGATGATTGAAGAGCTATAGAAAGATGCTCTTACCCTGGTTGTATCTTCTTCTGTATAATTGAAGTGCTATGGAGAGCTACTCTTACCTTGGTTGTATCTGCTTCTGGATGATTGAAGAGCTATGGAGATTTGCTTTTACCCTGGTTGTATCTGCTTCTAGATGATTGGGGAGCTATGGAGAGTTGCTCTTAGCCTGGTTGTATCTGCTTCTGGATGAATGAAGAGCTATGGAGAGCTGCTCTTATCCTGGTTGTATCTGCTTCTGGATGATTGAAGAGCTATGGAGAGATGCTTTTACCCTGGTTGTATCTGCTTCTGTATAATTGAAGAGCTATGGAGAGTTGCTTTTACTCTGGTTGTATCTGCTTCTGGATGATTGAGTAGCTATGGAGAATTGCTCTTACCATGGTTGTATCTGCTTCTGGATGATTGAAGAGCTATGGAAAGTTGCTCTAACCTTTGTTGTATCTGCTTCTGGATGATTGAGTAGCTATGGAGAAATGCTCTTACCCTGGTTGTATCTGCTTCTGTATAATTGAAGAGCTATGGAGAGTTGCTTTTACTCTGGTTGTTTCTGCTTCTGGATGATTGAGTAGCTATGGAGAGTTGCTCTTACCCTGGTTGTATCTGCTTCTGGATGATTGAAGAGCTATGGAAAGTTGCTCTAACCTTTGTTGTATCTGCTTCTGGATGATTGAAGAGCTATGGAGAGATGCTCTTACCCTGGTTGTATCTGCTTCTGTATAATTGAAGAGCTATGGAGAGTTGATTTTACTCTGGTTGTTTCTGCTTCTGGATGATTGAGTAGCTATGGAGAGTTGCTCTTACCCTGGTTGTATCTGCTTCTGGATGATTGAAGAGCTATGGAAAGTTGCTCTAACCTTTGTTGTATCTGCTTCTGGATGATTGAGTATCTATGGAGAATTGCTCTTACCCTGGTTGTATCTGCTTCTGGATGATTGAAGAGCTATGAAGAGTTGCTTTTACCCTGGTTGTATTTGCTTCTGGATGATTGAAGAGCTATGGAGAGTTGCTTTTACCCTGGTTGTATCTGCTTCTAGATGATTGGTGAGCTATGGAAAGCATACCTTACCCTGGTTGTATCTACTTCTGGATGATTGAGGACCTAAACAGAGTTGCTCTTAATCTGATTGTGTTTGCTTCTTGGCGATTGAAGAGCTATATAAAGTTGTCCTGGCCCACTATATGATTATTACAGAAAAATACAAATCATGAATATCAAATAACTTTAGATTGGTTGGTCGGATAGGGTAACATTTTGGAATAGACCCATTACATAACATCACATCATCCTTGTTAATCTTACTATAGCTCAACAATAAGCATGAAACAGAATCATACCTGCTACAGTTATAGTGGCCATATTTTCACAAAATACATGGATATAATCATTTAGTTTGAATTATGGCCATATACTTGGTATCATTAAAATATTGTCCTGGGTTCAACACCCATGTCCAGGTGTCATTTTACAACAATATTTAGATTGCATATCTTTAAAAATAAAATAATGTAATGAATTAAAGTTTTATATATTTATTATTTAACTAGGTTTGTCCTGTGCTCACAATATTAATCACTCATTAATCGAGATGTCACCTAATTAGCTGCATATTAATTTATTTATTTATCCATTTATCATCTAAGACATAAAGCCATCCTTGGCTCAGTTCTAAGGCATCATCTCTAAAACAATTAATTTAAACTAAAATCGAAGTCAAACACAATCCAAGCTTAAATATTTTTCGGACAGTCCAAATGCCATCTGACAGCTAAAAAGGTTACTAGATCTATTTTTGATGGCTAGTATAAATACCTTTAAAATATGACCAATATAGTAAGATGTTATCAATTTAAACACAATATTTTTTTTCCAAACAGACCTTTCTATTACATTTGGACTTAATTTGAGCGTTGGCACGCACTGTTTCCATCTCAGTGTAACTCCAACTAAACACATATTTATTTGTACACAGTTATTTTTGGAGAGTATTTACTATAATTTTTCCAACCAATAAAATTATTTTGTCAAAATCATTTAATGATATTTTTTTAAATTTTCTATCTATACCATATAAAAACTATTACAAATGTCTTTAAAAATTATTTGTGTTGTGTTTTATACAGTCAAAGTATTTGTATATACAGTAGCCCCATGGCTTCTTTGGTGCTGACTGACAGTTCACAGCTGACTTCTGACAGTCAACATTTAGGTATATATCTAAATTTTGACTGTCAGAAGTGACAAGTGCTAAACACATATATTTTGCAGATCATATGGTTCGGCGTAGGGATACATAATTTGGTCTGGTAGCTTTTCAAAGCCGTCAGAAGTCAGCTGTGAGCTGTCAGTCAGCACCACAAAAGCTAAAACTGAGGTATATATCTACAGGTTTTATTAGTGAATATAGCATGAATTATAGCCTACTATAGTAAGAGGATATGTGTTAATAAAACCTACAAGTCTTTTGTAAAGATGGAAATTGTATAACTGCTAGTAAGTGGTTTTGTTGAAAGGATAATTACATCTTACATACGCATATTTATAAATATTTGGCTACTCACTCTTTTTGATTTGTTCAATTTTAGATTAATTTCAAAAACTTGCATTGCAGATAAACACATATATCATAATAATGTTTGGTTTTCTTAAATTTAGTTTTGTTGAATGGATAATTACATCTTACATACGCATATTTACAAATATTTGGCTACTCACTCTTTTTGATTTGTTCATTTTTAGATTAATTTCAAAAACTTGCTTTGCAGATAAACACATATAGCATAATAATGTTTGGTTTTCTTAAATTTAGCTTGCAACAATAATGTTAAATAGTATTTTATTTGATTAATAAAACAATAAAAAGATGTACATATATATAAATTTATAGTAATTAATTTTAAATCAGGCAATCAAACTCTAGTAGGAAAACTTGAAATGTGATTAAAACATTTTTGAGCCAAGATAGATACTGTATCTTAAATCTATATTTGTACAAAAAAGGAAAAATAAAAATATTGCGCTTAAACATACAGATTCTAGAGTTATCTTAAAGGAATATTATCTCTAAGAGAATCTAGTTCTTCATGCTTTTGTAAACATTTCAAATAAAACTGTTTATAAGTAAATTCTGGAGTAATTGTATGAATGAAGGAATGAATGGAAGAATGGATGAAGGTAATCTAACGATTATATTTGAAATTTTAGACAATCATTTTATATTCACTATATTTATTATAAGCATGTTTAGTTTAATTGGTTAAGTGTAAGACAAGGCAAACTAACTAGCCTTAAATTCGCCAAAATGTTTTAATAAATATGTTAGCAAAGGTTAAGGTCGGGTACACAAGAGTCAACGTCCGAGAGGAAAACACTAGCTACAAATACACTTAATGGGCTAATTAATACAAACAAAAGTTAGCGTGAGCACAGAACGACGCGGTCGGTTTTGAAAAAGAAAAACAACTGTGAAAGTGAAAGTGCGTGATTGGTTAACTCTTGATACTCGCGCTACTGCAGCGCCTTTCGTGATTGGTGCAGTGGTTAGATCGTGTAGCTTAGTCAGTTACTCCAACACTTCCCCTCGAGATAACAACTGGAAGCTTATCGGGTGCCCCGATCAGTCCCAAGAGTTCGACACAGTGCCCATGCTTTGATTTCGTCAAAGCCTTGGTTAATACATCGGCTGGCATCTCCTCTGATGCCACGTGTCCCAGTACTATTTGACCCGACTCAACAGTCTCCCGTACAAAATGGTGACGAATGTCAATGTGTTTTGTTCGTGCATGGAAGACAGGATTGGTCGCCAGTCTCTGTGCCCCAACATTGTCATTGAGCAGTTTAAGCGGTCCAAATTCCTCCTTTCCAAGCTCGAGCAGGAAACGCTGAAGGTGCACGGCTTCCTTGGCTGCTTCACTCAGGGCCATGTATTCAGCCTCCGTGGTAGATAATGCGACAGTCTGTTGCTTCCTCGAATCCCAGGCAATCGCACCGCCATTCATGACGAAAACATATCCTGTAAAGGAACGCCGGTCGTCAAGTGATCCTCCCCAGTCGGCATCTACGTAGCCCGTTAACGAGCTTTCCCCACACTTGTATGAGATTCCCTGGTTAGCAGTGCCCTTGAGGTACCGAAGTACCCTCTTTGCTGCGCCCCAATGAGTACTGTTGAAACAGTCATTAAATTGACTTAACACACTTGTTGCATGAGCTATGTCCGGACGTGTAGCCACTGACAAATACAGTAAGCAACCAACTAGTTCTCGGTATGGGGGTTTTTCACCATCCGAAGTTGACCATGCCCCACCCTTTGCCAACTTCGTTCCAACGTCTAGTGGGGTTGAAACAGGCTTGCAATCTGACATACCGAAGCGTTGAAGGATGTCTTTTATGTATGTCTTTTGACTTACAAATATCCCGTCGCCGTTTCTGGAGAAATCCATCCCCAAACAGCGCTTTAGATCACCCAGATCCTTCATATCAAACATTTTTCCAAGTCTGTCTCCAAAACGGGTGGTTTCTTCGGGGTCACGACATATTATCAGAATGTCGTCGACGTAGATGATGATGATCATGATCTCTTCATTCCAACGTCTTATGTAAACACACGGGTCCCCATTGGTGGGTTCCGCACCCATGGCACGTAACTCTTCATCTAGACGTCTGTTCCAGGCACGACCAGCTTGTTTTAGGCCGTACAGAGCCTTCTTTACGTAGCAGACCATGTTACCTGCTGCTAACTTGTTGAGTGTGGCCCTCGCCCTGCTGACAGTCTGATCCATGTATCCTTTCTTGCTCACTATGTGCTCAAGGACTTCTTCAAATCGATCTGGTACCTCCATGTATACCTCCTCATCCAGTGTCCCGTTCAAATACGCTGTTTCCACATCATACTGTCGTATGTGCATATTGTTCTGGGCTGCAAATGAAATGACCAACCGTATTGAATCTAGGCGTGCAACTGGCGCATACGTCTCATGGAAGTCCCTGCCGTACAGTTGAGCATATCCCTTCGCCACTATCCTGGCTTTGCGCTTCTCCAGAACGCCGTTTGTGCCATACTTATTTCGTAGCACAAAACGACTGCCGATCACCCTTGACGCTTTTGACCTGTCCACCAGATCCCACGTGTCTTTTGCAAGAATTGACTCCACTTCATTAGCCATAGCCATAATCCATTCGGTTGAGTCCTTACTTGTCAATGCTCGAGCAACTGGAACTTCACTCAGAAAAGCGAAGTCATCCTTGACTACATGATTCGCCATTGCATAGATTCTGGGGGGTCTTCCGGGACGTCCGGTCCGCAATACCCTTGGCCTTCCTGGACCTCTTCTTACAGCATTCAATGGTTCATCTGGGGGAAAACCTTGAAAGCCCTCGGCGTCTTCGTACTCGTCAGGACGTGCCTCTGGTAATGGCTCCTCGATCGGATGATGCGATTCTTGACCGTTAGAAAGGTTGATCATGACGTGTTGATCTTCATTCTCTGTTGCGTTAACGTCAACTGATGAACTTGACAAATTTGGGGGCTTGTCGTCCTGCGGTAGGAAGTCCTCCCACCTCTTCGTTGACTGGATCGGAGTCCTGTCCATGAAGATCGCGTCTCTGGATACCTCGATCTTCCTCTGCTCCGGTAGCCATACCCTGTACGCCTTTGACTCTGAGCTATACCCCACGAAGATGCCTTTCTTCGATCGTACTTCCAGCTTCCCCTTGCCCGGCGTTCTGTCCATGACGAAGACTTCGCTCCCAAAGATCCTAAAGCTGGACACGTCCGGTGGCTTCCCGAACCAAACCTCGTACGGGGTTCTTCCCTTTAGTTTACTTGTTGGTGACCTATTGCGTATGAAGTTTGCGGTGTTGACGGCCTCCGCCCAAAAAGTCGGTGGCAGCCCGGACTGAATTAGAAGGCAGCGTGCCATCTCCATCAGTGTCCTGTTTCTCCTCTCAGCAACTCCATTTTGCTGCGGGTTGTGAGGTACGGTCAAACGCCTCAAGATGCCATGTCTTTGGAGCAGCTCGTCAAACTGTTTGTTGACATATTCGCGTCCATTATCCGACTGTAAGCACTTAACCGCCTTTCCCTGTTGGGTGCTCACAAGTGCCCTGAAACTATCGAATTCGTCCATCACTTGGTTCTTTTGCTCGATGAATCTCACCTCACACCATCCCGAAGAATCATCTATGAAAGTAGCAAAGTAGAGCTTCTTTCCATGTGAGGCTACTCGCATTGGACCACAGATGTCAGAATGTATGAGCTCGCCCAGTACTGACACTCTCTCCGAAACCTTTGGAAATGGAGTGCGACACATCTTCCCTTGGAGACAAACACTGCATTGAAAATCATTGTTGATGCCCTCGACATTGATTCCTCGAATCGATCCAGCCTTGATGGCCTCACGAAGTGATTTGACATTAAGATGTCCCATGCGAGCATGCCAATCCTCAATGGAATTCTTCCTTGGAGTAAGTGCGGCGTCATCCGGGCCTGAGATTTTCCTGCATTCCTGGTCTGTCAATTCTGGGAAATAATATAGTCCGTTTTCCCGTTTCGCGATAAGCAGAACGTTGTCATCCTGATCGATGACCTCAGCCTTCGTCTCACTAAAAATCACTTTGTATCCCTTGTCGGTAACCTTCCCGACCGAAACAAGGTTGGCGCGTAGGTCCGGTACAAACAATGTGTCTTTGAATTCGATCACCTTTTTATTACCGCTCGCGCTCGTCCCGATTGACACGGTACCGATTCCTTTGATGTCTGTACATGTTCCGTTCGCGAGATTTAGCTTTCCGTGATCAAAGTTCCGACTGATCTGTGCAAACGACTCGATATTCCCACACATGTGAGACGTGCACCCGCTGTCGAAACACCAGCTAACGCGATCCGCATTATTTCCGATTCGAAATGCACCATTGTTGGACGTGTCTGTCGCGGCTAGGCACACGCTTTCGACGTTTTTCACGGATTGTTCGTTCGACTTCCTTGTCTTATGACAGTTTTTCGCCCGGTGTCCGATCGCATTGCACTTAAAACATTTCATTTTCGAGTCCTTTTTCGCACCATAGTCTTTGTCCAATTTCTCCCATCTGTGTTTTTCCCGTTTATTATTTCCGGCCGACTTTCCCGCGTACATCGCGTTTTGTGCTGAATTCCGGCTCGTTTCCTTGCGCGCATCGAATTCCTCCGCAACTTTGATTCGAAGCATCTCCAGAGGCGGTAATGCGTCACGTGACGACATGGCGCAACGAAAGTTTTCGTAGCTCTCCGGTAGACTGCGCAAAAACATGACTGCCAACAGCTCTTGATTAATGTCAACCTCAAGTTCTGCTAACCTATCCACCATGTCGAAAAAACATCGAGTGTTCATGCATGTCGCCGCCATCTTGTAACTTCAAGGACATCAAATTGTTCAACAAAGCAGCCTTCCGTGCCGGCCCTTTGGATTGGTATACTCTCTCTAGTTTTTCCCAAATTGCTCGTGAGGTATCGCAGCCCTTGGTTTGTTTAGTTTCCGACGGGTTCATGGCGAGCACTATGTCAGATTGTGCCTTCAGGTCGGCTTCTCTCCACCGTCGTTCGGCTTCAATCGTCGCCGGCTCGGCTGTAACCGCTTCTGGTTTCACGATTGTTCCACTCACATAGCTCCATGCATCATTCTTTATGAGAACTGCACGCATCTGTATCTTCCATATTTCGTAATTCTCTTTATTTAAAACTTCGAACTTTACGCCGGTCGCGTTCACCTTCGCGGCGTACTAACGAGTTTTCGATACTCAATATGGTGCAATGTCCGTTAAAGTTACGTGCTTCGCGATCTTCGATTAGTCACACGAAAATTATCGCGATGAGCCTGGGCCCATAACCTGTTAGCAAAGGTTAAGGTCGGGTACACAAGAGTCAACGTCCGAGACGAAAACACTATCTACAAATACACTTAGTGGGCTAGTTAACACAAAAAAGGTTAGCGTGAGCACAGAACGACGCGGTCGGTTTTGAATGAGAAAAACAACTGTGAAAGTGAAAGTGCGTGATTGGTTCACTCTTGATACTCGCGCTACTGCAGCGCCTTTCGTGATTGGTGCAGTGGTTAGATCGAGTAGCTTAGTCAGTTACTCCAACAAAATACATAAATCTTTGTTTGAATGAGGTAGTTTAGTCAAAATGCTATTCTATATTTTGAAAATATTTATTTTGTTTTGGCTAGAGGGTTTGGCCCATCAACGAGTTTTTTTATTATTTATTTGAGAGATTTAACGTGCACTTTCTTAACCTACTGATTATATCAGCACACGAGAATTTCTATAAGCGAGAGCTGAAGGGCCTATCAATTTTTCTAGGAAATGTATTTTCACAAACTTTCCAGGGTTCTTTTACATACCACAATCAACATGGGTCTGATGTCTTTACTTCTCCTCTGAAGGAAATTATTATACAGATTTTAATCGTTAAAAAAAAATCCATCAACCCCTGTTAGTTTTGAACCAACGAGCTTGAGGCGAGCACTATACATCAAGATCATTGAGGTCGACAATTAATGAATTAAATTATTTTGACAAACTTATTAATAGAATTCTTTTTAAAATTAGCCTCTTTAAAAAATAACCAATTTATAACCCAAAGATATAGCTCAAACAAGTAACGATACCATTAATTTGTAATGAATCAATAGGGAAATGAATTAATTTTGCAATTATATTTTTTTAATGAAGCTACAAATAGTTAATACTTCTCTCTTACAGAAAATTAAACTAATGGAATCTTTGAAAGTAAAATACAATTTAAAAAAATAAGGTGTTTCCTGATTTTTGTAAACAATAAGATTGTCAGGGGTACCAAGAACAGCTCCACCAGTTCATAACAATCGACCACATTCACAAAGAAAATTATCTTTAAGCGTGATTTATAAAGATATTCTTTATTTACTTTCTTTAGACCCTTTTTTAAACTTCACACTGCTATCTCAAAGTTATTTTAGCACTTTGTCTTACTACTATTCGGGTTTTACACTTATGTACCAATTATGCTAATGGTTTAGGGATGAGTAAGTTTGAATTTAGAAGAAATGTACCTGCTTTTGCATGAATAGAGAATGGAAATCCATTTAGGAAAAATTACCCTCACTACACCCAACCAGGTTCGAACCACAATCTCCTCATCATCGACAGTTTAATTTATTGTGATAGTAGCACCTTAGACCATGAGGCCACAAGTTAAGGTAACCTAAGACAGTAAACTTTAAAATAAACACAAAATTAAGTTCCTCTTGAATAAAAGTTATTTTTATTTTTATAAAGAGTTATACTGAACATCTAACAGAAAAGTATCTTACACAATGGCAGAACTGAACACAAGCACTGCACACAGGCACTGTACAGTCAGGTGAGAGCAATAATAGAATATACAAGAGGAACGCAAATTATTCTCCATACTCTCACTAATTCAGTGCTTATTTTAACACAAGATTTTTGTTTTAGGAGCTAAATAATCAATATTCACTTAAAAGTCTCCCACACCAAGAAAAGAACGAATCTCTTAAAAATCAGATTTAAATAAGTTCTTCTGTAAAATTATGATCTAATTGTTCTGAAGTTGGAACATACTTAACAATAATTACATTAGCCTCATATTTTTCTCTTACAAAATGATACAAAACATCGATATGCTTCATAAACTTGTGAAACACGTGATTTTGAATCAACTTAATCACACTTTGATTATAATTATTTTGTTTTTCATCAATTTCTGACAGTAATTATATAACCATACTGTTTCTCTTGTTGCACATGATGCAGCCATGTATTCTGCCTCACTCATAGAGAGGTAGACGAATCTTTAGCGTTGACACGTCCAGGTAACTGGGCCTTCACACATTTTGATGATATAGTCAATTATTGATTGTCTGGTGTCCTGGTCATTGACATAATCAGCGTCAGAACAACCAATTAGGGTAATGCTGACGTTGTCCTTACTGTACTTGATTCCAAAGCCACATGTTTCCTATAAGTACTTGAACACATGATTTACTGCAATCCAGTGGATGTTGCCAAGTTTGTTTGATATCTACTGAGTAGATTTATGCAAATTTTATGTCTGGATAGTAGTGGTCACTGTAAACATTAGTGAACTCATGGCTTCACAATACAGCAACTTCTCTTCAAGACCGTCATTTTTTACTTCAGCTGTCAATGCAATGTGCGGATCAGCTGGTGTACTATTAGTTTTCGCATCTTCCAGGTTAAATCTCTTGAGTAATTGATCTATGTAGCTTTTAAAGTGAATAAAAATTGATCCATCTTTACATCTCTTCTTATTTCCATTCCAACATATCCTGGCTCACTGACAGTTACTTCAAAGGCAAGTTTCAACTCATTTATCACTTTCCTATGGGTCCTCTCATCTGCTCCTAAAATGAGACTATCACCCACATAAATGAGGAGGAGAACTGAGTTGTTCTCGAATTTGCTGCTATAAACACATTTATCAGCTTTAAATTACTGGAAACCAAATTCCTTTATGAAATTGTCGAACTTCTTGTTCCAACAGCATGGAGCCTATAAGCCCATAGATAAACTTGTTTAATTTGAATGCCAGGTTTGTGGGTTCCATCTAGTCAGTGGCACATCAGCTTCAACAAGGTCAACTTCATAGCACCTGGGAGGATGCAACATTTCTCGAGGATACATTACTCATATGTCAGGTTCTTGGAGTTTATTTTTATCCAAATCTTCTATGTGAGGCTCTTCGTGATCTTAAACAATGTTGAAGGTCCTTATTCCGCCCCAGTTCATTGCAGTTATTCGTGTTCTGGATTTCTTGAGGAACCAAAACTGTATTTCTTCTGTCAAGGTTTACATTAGTACATTCATTAAAATCGACTTTGCGAGAAATTGTCATTTTCTTCATCACTGGGTCAAACAATCTGTAGTTTGTAGAGTCTCCATAATACCCGAAAAAAATAAATTATTTTTTTCTTTTGACTCTCACTTGGTACGTTTTTTTTCGGTACAAACATAAATGCTTCACTAACACCTTGATTTGCTTGAGTGTTGGCTTCCTGCCATGTCAAATTTCAAATGGTGTTGAATTCAGAGTTTGAGATGTGAGAGTCCTGTTTAATTTCTAGACCGCCATATAGACAGATCTCTTTCTCTCTGATATGGCTATTTACTTTGTGTATGGTGCTGTCGTCTCATGTTGACTTCCACGGCTTGAGAGAAATTCTTGAAATTCTTCATTGCAAAACATACTCCTGTTATCTGAACATAGAGTTCTTATTATGTGATCAAATTTATTTTTGCACATATTCACATACTTAAAACAGTTAAGACTGTCTGACTTATGTTTGATAAACATCACTGTTTGTTGGGTTGATGCATCATCTTTGAACAAAACAAAGTAATTTAGTCCCTGGACCAATAGAGTTGACATAGGACTACAAAGGTAACCATGAACACTCACCTGATACAGTCTCTACAGTCTCTTTGTGTTCATTTGAAGGAAATGGCAGTTTATGTTGTTCCCATATTGATAACCTTCACAGAAAAGGTTTTTAATCAGACACATGCACACCTTCGACAAGATTTTTATTGACCATCTCACAGAGAGATTTTTTGTTCACATGGCCGAGGCATTCATGTCACAACTTCAGATTACCACTTGAAACCACATTTGCTTCCTGAGCAGCAGCCGTGCAAAACAACATTTAAGACATATAGTTTGGTTTACAAATCCTGCACGTCACTAATTTTCCTTCATCTTACATTTCTGCTGATTATTTTTCTTGAGCAAAAGTGATGTAAGTCAAAAATCTTACTATTTGAGTTAAAAGAGTTGAGTAAAAGTGTTGTAAAATATTACATAAAGAGGACCGAAAATTGTCATTTTTAAATCACACTTAAATAAGGTGTTTTAAGCTAATAATGTAACTCTTATAGCAAAATGTTGAATATTATTCAAAAATCTTATAGTCTTTTGAGTTACACCACTTTTGCAGTTAACATTTATATTCAATATTTTATATTTTCTGACTTACTCTTTATCAATGGAGCCACACCGATTTTGCAGACAACTATAATAAGAGTATTTATATTTATAGCTATATAAAAAAATTAGCTCTAAAATTTTTAATCAAAATAGAGAAATAATACAAACATTTTATTAATGTAGTCATTATTATAAAACAAGGTGTATAAAATATAGAAATATAGGAATCTGGCAAGGTCTTTATCAACACTTTCCAAAGGTCCTATTTTTGTGTCGTCCTGAGATGTTTTGAGTGATGTGAAAACTGGTGATGTACAGGAGGTATATATGGGACTAGAGTGAGCATATCACTCTCTTTTGCCGCTGTTCCTGTTCTAGGAGCCATAAAAAGTATTCTTTGTTTGATGGTTACCTATAGCGTTGTTTAGATTTTGCTGGTGGCAAAATTAATTTATCATATTTCATGTCACAATTCTGGGTTTGCTTATAAAACATCACATATGGGCCTTCTTGTGTGAACTTCGTCGACTGACTAACCATAAAACCCACTTCATTTTTTCTCCTCCTTATTACTGCTTTTTCAAGCCGCATGTTATATTTGAAAGCTTCTTGTGCCATTACGTGAACTTGAAACTTGTTTTTGAAGTCTGAATAATATCATACCAGTTAGATGGAATAAAGTAAACTTTATTACTGGTGGCAGATTCGACCTATCCGAAGTCTGAATTATTTTTTATATATATGAGTGTCCAGAAACCAGACATTTATGCTCAATCGCGGGAATGTCATTGCTAGAGTCCATCACAATTTTCATCCGTGTTAATGCTATCTCAATATTCTGGTTTTGTCCTGTGCAGCTATCACTGAATGCATTAAGGTGCTTTTTGCCAATTGCCTCATTTTTAATATGTAGTGATAGACAAGATGTTTTTTCCCAGGATCCTCTTGAGGCAACATTCTTGTCCCAAACATACATATAGGCTTTGTTAGTTTATAAATTGTGTGCACCCAAATTGTAGCAATATAAGTTTATTTTATAATATGCACTCGATCTAGTAAGATTTGAAAATGGTAATAGCCTCTTGAAGGTCGAAAGAACTACATGATAATCTTTGTCTTTACTTGTCTCTGCTCTATTTCATCTTTCATTGCCTGTCTTGTATTCTCAGCTTTCCTTAAGTGTACTTAATGTGGTGCTTTTAAGGAATTCTTTTTAGGTTCAACTTCTATCTGGAAGCTTTAGTTTGTCACAATGCTATATGTCTTTCATTGGTACGTGAAAGTGTAAGTCTTCCTTTGAGAAAACAATTTGATAAATTGTCTCACTGATTGGATTTATCTTATTTTCTTTGCATTTTCCCACATACAGGTTATACATTTTCCTCACATTTAAACTCGAAGCCAAATAACTGTGATTAGGATTGTGATTACTTGTGTATGATGGGAAACTTAGGATAATTTTTCTTATTTCATTAATTTTGCTCTTGCTTGTTTTGTTTACACTTGGTCTCAAGTCCTCAAGTCCTTTCCAAGTCATCCTTGTTTATCTTTCTTTAAGGCTTGAGTCATTCTACCATTTGATATTTGAAATGTTTAAAAAAAATATTGTTTACAAATATTGGTAATATTTAAGAAATATGTGTTTGCACAAGCCTTTCCAGCTCTACTTCCATTACTTTTTCTTATTTGTTTAATGGCTTTTTTTTTATTAGTCGACAAATATAGTTTTTTTTGTGAAAAAATTTCCTATTTTACAAAATTAATCAAAACACAATTCTCTCTATTCCTTTGATAATTTGATACAACGCTTTTTCTGACATGAACACTCTTCATTCACAAAAGTCTTACTGTTCCCTTAATTTTTATTTATTTATATTTCTTTTGCAATTTAATAAATTTCTTTTTTTTTTCTCTTAGATACATTGTCAAAACTATTATTATCTTCTTCATCTGCTAAGTCATTAATAGTAATTCATCCACTTGTAATGGTTGGTTCATTCTGAGCTTCACCAAATAGATAAATCAAACAGCATTCTTAGGACAAGCAAAACAAACAAGTATTGTTGTAGGTAAAAGTAATGTAATTCAGTATGAAGATTTAACATAAATTATAGTAGGGGTCTATTCTAAATACTTCTCTAGTAATTTGGGATTATTGTAGGCCACTTTATTTTTTTAACTTTGTATTAAAAGCAACTTTTAGTAACCTTAGAGTTGGCCTAATTGTACTCATGAATAATGTAAACTATTTTTCTACCCGCAGAGATTAGGTTATGTTTGGCTTAGTAACAAATCCAAACAGATTCTAGTATATTTACCTGTGTCTGGACCTGTAGAAAGCGAATTACTATTAGGAACACAGTCTCTGTAAACTTCTGGATCATCTGGATCCAAAATATCAGAGCAAACAGACATTTTCAAGTAAGTTTAAAACAATCGCAACACCTGTTGACTTACACCACAAATGCACACAGTCCTAAAGTAGGCCTAATTCATGTGACTACCTCTGGACAATGCTCCCCCCTGGTGGAGTATTTATCATTATAGACCTACATTGTTTATGCACAAGATAGAATGAAGGGTTAGCTTTCTATTTGTGATGCTAACTCAGATTTTAAAAAAAATAACTATCACCAAATGTTGCTCTCAAGGGCTCATTTATATCATTGTTCTTGCTTATGGTAGCAGAACTGTGTAAAGGGAAATATTGTTATTTAGGTTGAATACTAATCAAGGATAGTTTAATTCAACTGTTTCCATAATTTGAGATACTTTCCTTTAGGTACTTTTTGATTCAAGATGTGAAATACCTTTTTGAAGCTTTTGATCCATAATATGAGATACTTTTCTGTATCTTTTAATCCATAATATGATATACTTTCCTGTCTCTTCTGATACATAATATAAGATACTTTCCTGTCTCTTTTGATACATAGTATGAAATATTTTCCTCTCTCTTTTGCTATGTAATATGAGATACTTTACTGCCTCTTTTGATACGAGGCGTGTTTTTTTAAGTAAGAACCGTTTTGAAATTCGGCCGCTGCAGCTGCCGTTCCGCGCATGCACGTAGAGTACCACCTCCATCTGTTGGCTAGCCACAGACGTCATTACGGAAGTATTCGACCGTGCTTACCTCTGTTTGTGAGTATTTAAAATGGCTCAGTCAATAGAAAATCCCGCCGACTGTGAAATACGCTCTGTTATTCGTTTTCTTCATGCAAAAGATGTGAAAATGGCTGAAATTCATCGGCAGATCAGTGAAGTGTATGGAAAAAACTTTATAAGCAAAGGAATGGTAAGAAAATGGGTTAGAGCATTTAAAGATGGCCGCACGAATGCGCATGATGAGGAAAGAAGTGGGCGACCTTCTGTCATTACTGAAGACTTGGTGCAGAAAGTTGATGGAAAAGTTCGAGAGAGCAGACACTTTACGATTTCATCTTTATCTAATGAGTTTCCTCAAGTTTCAAGAAGTGTTCTTTATGGAATTGTGACAGAACACTTAAATTATCATTAAGTTGTGCTCATGCTGGGTACCGAAAATGTTGACAGAGGTGCACAAAACCAAACGTTTAGCCAGTGTGTTGACTTTCCTTAAGCAATACAGTGATTTTTGTGATGATTTTTTAAGCCAAATTGTCACAGGTGACGAAACATGGGTGGCTCATGTTATGCCGAAATCGAAACAACAATCCATGGAATGGCGGAATTCAACATCACCCAAGAAAGTGAAGTTCAAGCAAACAATTTCAGCCCAAAAAATCATGTGTACTGTGTTTTGGGATAGGAAGGAGGTTTTGCTCGTGGATTTTTTGCCTCGTGGTGACACAATAAATTCTGAGACCTATTGTGAGACCTTAACTAAACTGTTCCATGCAATCCAAAACAAAAGGTGAGGCATTCTGAGAAAGGGGATTGTTTTGCTTCATGGCAATGCCCGTCCACATGTGGCTAATCGTATCCAAGATCTCAACCGCATCATTTGGCTGGAAACAACTCGATCACCCTCCGTACAGTCCCGATCTAGCGCCTAGTGACTACCACTTGTTCCTGCATTTAAAAAAGCATCTTGGTGGTGAGCGCCACGACGATGATGATGACGACCTCAAAACGGCCGTGTTTCAGTGGTTATCAAATCAGGCGGCAGATTTCTATGAGGATGGAATTCAAAAGCTGGTTGTACGATACGACAATTGCCTTAATATTGGTGGAAATTATGTTGAAAAGTAGATTAAAGTACAGGCTTTCACGTAAAAATAAAATTGATAAAAAAGTACACTTGGTGTATTTTTAATTTCAAAACGGTACTTACTTAAAAAAACACGCCTCGTATATAGTATAAGATACTTTCCGGCCTCTTTTGATACATAATATGAGATACTTTACTGCCTCTTTTGATACATAATATGAGATACTTTCCTGTCTTTTTTGATACATAATATGTGGAACTTTTCTGTATCTTTCTTGATCCTTAATTTTAGATAGTTACATGTCTTTGTTTATGCTTATAAATGGCTAGTAGATCATTTAAATACCTGTAAACATTTAACTTCCCAATGTAACCAGCTTATCTTCCATTTGAATAAAAACATTGTTTCTTATTTACAAATTAATGTTTCCTAAGACAAATAATTAAATCACAAAAATAAAATGATAATTTAACTCTTCTTAATTAGGTACTCATCCATGTTTGGTTTTTAGAAAACTTGTAAAATACACTTGTTTACACACAATACAGCCATGGGAAAGCAATTTTCCTTAAAGATATTATTGTTTTAATGATATAATCAAATTTAGTAATGGTGAACAGGTAAGGCATAGTGAAAAAAACACAAAGATTTTCTACTAAATAGACTTCAGTAAATTCTATATTTACTTGTAATAGCCTAACCAATTCAATATAGTGATCAGTTAAATACAAATGATAAAAAATAACGTTTAATTTACAATTTACTGTTTTCATATGATAATTTCTTGGTAAAGTCAGTTAAAACAACTGTAAATAGTTTCCTCTATTCACTGTACTGTACATCTGATTCTCAAAAGAGGATTATCAGAAATCAAAACAACATGATCCTTGTTCTCTGATTAAGATGTCATAGTGTCATCCCACATAACACCTGGCAATATTTCTCATGATGAGAAATCATGTGATCTATCAGGACTTTTTATTTCAAATTTCAGATAGTCTGTTGGATTGTCGAGACAATGTAAAAAAAATATGATCTTCGTGACCCAGTTTCAATTTTAATTCCAACCGGTTGATTAGATTTCAGTTGTAGATGCTCATTCATATTCATCAAAAAATGCCATTTCAACAAGGGCAACACTGCTATACCACATATTATGACATTTAAATCTCTTACAAAATACTTTATAAATGTTTGGATTTAAATTTTAATAACCACTAAGGTGCTGGATAAACCTAGGTCATTGCTTGGGGCAGAAATAGGGAGATCAACCCAACAAAAATTGAGAGCGTTTTAACTGTCTTTAATTGGCGCAAGTTTTTGTCGAGCTATCAATATTAAACAGTTTACTCAATTAAATCCTTTTATGACGCCTGGGAGTCAGAAATTAAATGTTGCTAATAAGGTTGAAAAAATTATTACTAAGGATAAATCATTCAAATAAATTTGAACCATTATTGAATGAATTAATAATAGTATTGCAAGTCGAACAAATTAAAATAACTACTCGTTTCAGTGGCCAAAATAATGGTCTAAGGTTCCTCTCTCTCAGTAGACTAGGTTACTGGTGGTGGAGAGATTGAGGTTAAAATCTTGGTTGGGTGTACTGAGGATGGTTTTTCCAAAATGGTTTTCCATTCTCCTTTCACACAAATGCAGGAACACTTAATCTAAATATAATCTTCATAGTTATTAAAAACATTAGTGTAATTAGTACATAAGTATATAACCCAAACTGGTAGTAAGACGCGGTGCTAATAAAATAAAAATAATAATAATAATACTGTAACTGATAATATAGTTTGAATTAGGAAATATTTTAATGCACTCATATGATGATAAATTATTAGTTGTAGAAATTAAAGGGATAAAAGACAGTAAATTAATTTCTAAACCTATTTCATACCCCTAACCAAGTTTTTTCTTAAACAATTAGGGTATTTCAATTACTCTCGGTAATCATCTCTGGTTTGTGTTATTTCCAGTTGTTGAATATAGTTACCATGTCCTTGTGATGCTTCAAAGCATTTGCAACTATTTCATTGGCAGCTCAATTTTCATAGTTGCTTTTATCTATTTTGCTCCATAATTTCTCAAAACATTTAAAAAATGTTTTTATAATTTTTCACGTTAAACCTTTATACATGCTGAGAACATCTCTCATCTCATAGTAGTGACAATCCAGTTAGAAGAGTCTCTTCCAACACAGGTTCCAATCATATAACCAATTTTTCTTGGTGTTGTATCAAAGCATTTGGGACTCTCCTGATTATAATGTAGTAACTCCAAAACTTTTCACTATGCGCATTATCAGGCAGAAGTCTGCGCACTCAGTATTCTGCAAGGAGCACACATTCCTTCGAGTTCTGTGTGAAATCTACTGATTAAATATCAGTTTGAATTCAACTTTGTCACATCCTACTCAAAATTTCAAGGGAAGACAAATGTAGTCTAATTGTTCTATAAAGAGCCAAATACAACATAGTAGTGGTTATATTCTTTCATGCACGCATTTTAATTTGGTTGGTGTTTCATATAAGGTTATCAAACATTTTCTTTTTAAGTACATGTAATCTTTTTTTCAATGCATCTTCTGTACAGTTTACTTTTTCATATTTAAAATATTTTGTACTCTTTTCCTTTTGTGTAAATATCTTGTTCTCACAAATATAAAATTGTTGACAGGTGTCAGGATTATGAACTGACCTATCACTTGTTAGCGACATTGTTCACTGTTCCCTGTTCACTTTTTGCACTCAGATTTCGGCTGTAATGACTATAATTTATAGGAGAAATTAAACCAAAAGTGCAAAATATTTTACTGTATTTATTGTATGATTAGTATGATGTAGTGATAATTTATGAAAAATCTATGAGCCAACAGCATTGCTCATTTATATCTAATGGTGTTTTTAAATTTCAAAGCGTGAAGTTCAGCTTTGCTTGGTGGTTGTTTGGTTTTAGGTGTTATACTTGCATGACACTTTGCCACAACTGGTAATCACGTCAGGAGTCTTAAGGGAACTTATTTGCTTGAGTTGGACACTTTATCCATATTCAAGCAAAATGAATCACGATTATCTATTAATGACTACTCACAAAAAATTGAAGACTTGATTGGTGCATTCAAGAAAAGATTCCAGAATTTTTTAAATTATGAGCTTAAATTGGTGAATTTTACGGGACTTTGATGTGGAAAAGCCAGATGAAGCTTTTCAAATTGAATTAATTAAAATACTCAATACTCAAACAAAAGTTTTGTGAGGTCAGTGTTCAAAATTTTTATTCTTTTCTCTCTAAGGATCAATTTCCAAAAATGGTTTAATTTTCATTGCAAATCTATTCAATGTTTGGCAGCACATACGTGTGCGAACAGTTCTTTTCACTTATGAAAAGGAACAAAATACCTGATAGATCACGGCTTACGGATACTCATTTGTCATCAATTATGAAAGTGACTTCACAAAATTTAACAACATTGCTTCAAATAAAAGGTTTCAAATTTCTCGGAAGTCCTAATATTTTATATAAACAAAATAAAATATTTTTTTCATAAAAATAAGGTACTAAAATTATTTTTCTTTACTTATGATTGTGACATTTTAATTCGTTTTTAATGTGGCACTCTCAATATTTTTAGTTCTAAATGTGGCTCTTGTGATCAATTGAGTTTGACACACCTGACTTACAGTTTTAATTAGTTAATTTATTTTTACTAACGGAAACAAGAAAAACACCTAACATTGGTAAACTAAGAAACTAATAATGTAAAATAATAATGAAGATTTATCACTAATATTATAAATCCATTGTAAGTCCATTATAATGAATATAACGTAGGGATAAGTTAGGTAATTTTTGAAGAAAGTCCCCATGCGTTACCATGTAGAGAGGAGGAAAAAGCAATGTGTGTAAACTGTTGAGAAAACCATTATCAATTTGCCCTTCCAGGATTTGATTCTCAACAACCTATTAATGGTGACCTTATGCAGTGTATATTTAAAGTGGGGTGATGATGATGATGATGATAGTAATAATAAAAAATAAAAAATAATTGGAATAAATCAAACTCCAAATGTATTTACATTAAATGTGTGCACTTTGTACTACTTAATAAGTTTTGAAAATTAAAAATTGTCAATCTCTCTGAAGCAGGTAAGATCAGGAAATTGCACACTAATAGATCTGTACTCAATTTAAGAATGGAACCACTAACTACCACTAACCACTAACAAATTCAGATAAATTTTATTTCCGCTTGTCAGTGACAGCAACACTAAACTGACAAACTCTCAGGTAATTTGCTTGTTTATTGCTAGAATGCACTAATCAGGGATTCTCTGGTCATTTTGGTTCACATGAACAGAGTTAATTTTGTAATGCTGTTATTTAAAGAGAAGTTGGCATTAATTGAATTTATGAAATTAGCATCTATATAACAATAATAGTTAATTTATTTCAATCCACACAAGCTGGATGTCTGAGAGATAATGAATGAGTAAAATAAAATGACTGAATGACTGAATTAATTAATTAAACAACCAAATTAACCAAGAAAAACTTGATGGACTTCTAAGTTCAACTGAACTACAAACCAACAAAGATTTGTTTTTGAATATATCCCGAACAGGCAATGAGACACAGTGGATAAAAAAACACTACTTTTCAGATTACATTTTTGTATTTAAATATTAAATACTTGTTGAACTACTGAACTAAAAGAACATATGAATCTTTCTTAATTCAGTTGATGGCTCAGTTCATGTGATGCACATGTTGACTAAATAATAAAATCAAAAGTTCTCAGTAAAACGAAGAGTTGTTTAATTTTCTCATTCATAGCTACACTTTTGAGTTAAATTCATCATTGGGCAAACAACTCTATATCTTTACTGTGTATCTTACTGTTGAAAATACATTGATTAAGATCACACATATAGAAAGTAATGCCTGATCTATTTTCAGCGAATATGTTCATTATTTAGTAGGTGCCTACATTTATGAAAAAAAATCTATTTTTAAAAGATAACAAAGCACTCGGATTTAGTTTTCTTGTCCCCTTGTTCCTCTGAGTGAACTCACCCAATGACTCACAATTGTTTTGTAGTTTATTTTAAACTAAATCAAGGAGAACTAGTTCTACTATTTCATCTAGAACAATCTTTCAATTGTAACAATACATCCACAAGCCATACTGTAGGCCTACATCTCTAAATATTTACTCGCCTATTTCTAAATAGTATTAAATAGTCTGGTGATTATTAATTATTTGTATATACATGTGTGTGTGTGTGTGTGTGTGTGTGTGTGTGTG
>CABFWO010004609.1:0-13014 GCA_902155825.1 Timema genevievae
TGTTTACTTGAATACATGGCCAGGATCTATAAGTCATGTTTACTTGACTACAGGGCAAGTATCCTTAAGACCTATTTACTTGACTAAAGGGCCAAGATTCTTAAGACCTATTTACTTGAATACATGGCCAGGATCCTTAATACCTATTTACTTGACTACATGGCCAGGATCCTTTAGACCTATTTACTTAACTACATGGCAAAGATCCTTACGACATGTTTACTTGACTATATGGCCAAGATCCTTAAGACCTGTTTACTTGACTACAGGGCCAGGATCCTTAAGTCATATATACTTGACTACAGGGACAGGATCCTTAAGACGTATTTACTTGACTAAATGGCCATGATCCTTACGACCTGTTTTCTTGACTACATTGCCAGTATCCTTAAGACCTATTTACTTGACTACAGGGCCAGGATCTTTAAGAATTATTTACTTGTCTACAGGGCCAGGATTCTTAAGATCTATTTACTTGACTACATGGCCAGTATCCTTAAGAAATGTTTACTTGACTACAGGATTACAATCCTTAAGACCTGTTTATTTGACTACAGAATCAGGATACCTTAAGAGCTATTTACTTGACTACAGGGCCAGGATCCTTAAGACCTAATTAATTGACTACATGGCCAGGATCCTTAAGACCTGTTTACTTGACTACAGGGCCAGGATCTTTAAGACCTGTTTACTTGACTACAGGGCCATGATCCTTAAAACCTTTTTACTTGACTACAGGGCCAGGATCCTTGAAACATATTTACTTGACTACATGGGAAAGACCCTTACGACGAATTTACTTGATTACATGGCCAGGATACTTAAGATCTGTTTACTTGACTACAGGGCCAGGATTCTTAAGACCTGTTTACTTGACTACAGGGCCATGATCCCTAAAACCTATTTACCTGACTAAGGGCCAGGATACTTAGGAACTATTTACTTTACAACATGGCCAGGATCCTTAAACCTATTTACTTGAATACATGGCCAGGATCCCTACGATATGTTTACTTGACTACATGGCCAGTATCCTTAAGACCTGTTTACTTGACTACAAGGCCAGGATATTTAGACCTATTTACTTGTCTACAGGGCCAGGATACTTAAGACCTATTTACTTAACTACACGGCCAAGGTCCTTAAGACCTATTTACTTGACTACAGGGACAGGATACTTAAGACCTATTTACTTGACTACATGGCCAGGATCGTTACGATCTGTTTACTTGACTACATGGCCAGGATACTTATGATCTATTTACTTGACTACATGGCCAGGACCCTTAAGTCTTGTTTACTTGACTACAAGGCCAGGATATTTAAGACCTATTTACTTGTCTACAGGGCCAGGATACTTAAGACCTATTTACTTAAATACACGGCCAGGATCCTTAAGACCTATTTACTTGACCACATGGCCAGGGTCATTACGATCTGTTTACTTGATTACATGGCAATAATCTTTAAGACCTGATTAATTGACAACAGGACCAGGGTCCTTAAGACCTATTTACTTGACTACAGGGCCAGGATCCTTAAAACATGTTGACTTGACTACATGGTCAGGAACCTTAATACTTTTTTACTTGTCTACAGGGCCAGGATACTTAAGACCTATATACTTGACTACAGGGACAGGATACTTAAGACCTATTTTCTTGACTACATGGCCAAGATCGTTACGACCTGTATACTTGACTACATGGCCAACATCATTAAGTACTTTTTACTTGACTACATGGTCAGGATTCTTAAGACCTGTTTACTTGAGTACAGGCCCAGGAACCTTAAGACCTATTTACTTGACTATATGGCCAGGATCCTTACGACCTGTTTACTTAAATTCATGGCCAGAATACTTAAGACTAGTTTACTTGACTAGAAGGCCAGTATCCTTAAGACTTATTTACTTGACTATAGGGACGGGATCCTTAAGACCTATTTATTGACTAGAGGGCCAGGATCCTTAAAACGTATTTAATTAAATACATGGCAAAGATACTTACGACGTGTTTACTTGACTACATGGCCAGGATCCTTACGACCTGTTTACTTGACTACATGGCCAGGATCCTTAAGACCTGTTTACTTGACTACAGGGTCAGGATCTTTAAGACATGTTTACTTGACTACAGGGTCAGGATCCTTAAGAATTATTTACTTTATTATAGGGCAAGGATCCTTAAAAACTATTTACTTGACTACATGGACAGGATCTTTACACCTGTTTAATTGACCACATGGCCTGTATCCTTAAAAGCTGTTTACTTGACTACTGAGCCAGGATACTTATAACCTATTTACTTGACTACAGGGCCAGAATCCTTAGATATATTTACTTGATTACATGGCCTAGACCCTTACGACCTGTTTACGTGACTACATGGCCAGGTTCCTTAAGACTTGTTTACTTGACTACATGGCCAGGATCCTTAAGACCTGATTACTTGACTACAGGACCAGGATCCTTAAAACCTATTTACTTGACTACAGGGCCAAGATCCTTAAGACCTATTTATTGACTAGAGTGACAGGATTTTAAAAACTATTTACTTGACTACATGGCCTGTATCCATACTACCTTTTTACTTGACTACATGGCCAGTGTCTTTAAGACCTGTTTATTTGACTAAATGGACAGGATCCTTAAGACATTTTTACTTGACTATAGGGCCAGTATTATTAAGACCGATTTACTTGACTACAGGGCCAGGATCCTTAAGTCCTATTTACTTAAACTACATGGCTAGGATCCTTACGACCTGTTTACATGAATACATTGCCAGGATCATTTTGACGTATTTACTTTTCTACAGGGCAAAGATCCTTAAGACCTATTTGTTTGACTACATGGCCAGGATCCTTACGACCTGTTTACTTGACTACATGTCCAGGATCCTTAACACCTGTTTACTTGACTACTGGGCCAGGATCGATAAGACATATTTAAATGCCTACAGGGCCAGGATCCTTAATGGCTATTTACTTGAATACATGGCCAGGGGCCTTAAGACCTGTTTTCTTGAATATCTGACCAGGATCCTTAAAAACTCTTTACTTGACTACAGGACCAGGATCCTTAAGACATATTTACTTGACTACAGGGCCAGGATCTTTAAGACCTATTTGTTGACTACATGGCCAGGATCCTTACGAACTATTTACATGTCTACTTGTCCAGAATCCTTAAGACCTGTTTACTTGAATAGAGGGCAAGGATCCTAAAGACGTATTTACTTGACTACAGGGCCAGGATCCTAAAGACCTCTTTACTTGACTACATGGCCAGGATAATAAGGACCTCTTTACTTAACTACATCGCCAGGATCCTTAAGACCTGTTTACTTGAATACAAAGCCAGGATCCTTACGACTTGTTTAATTGACTACATGGTCAGGAACATTAAGTCCTGTTAACTTGACTACAGGGCCAGGATCCTTAAGAAGTATTTACTTTAGTACAGGTCCAGGATCCTTAAGACCATTTTAATTGACTACAGGCCAGGATCCCTAAAACATATTTACTTGACAACATGACCGCGATGCTTAAAACCTCTTTACTTGACTACAGGGCCTGGATCCTTAAGATCTATTTACTTGAATAAAGGGCCAGGATCCTTAAGACCTATTTGCTTGACTACATGGCCAGGATCCTTACGACCTGTTTACTTGACTACATGGCCAGGATCCTTAAGAACTGTTTACTTGACTACAGGGCCAGTATGCTTAAGACCTATTTAATTGATTACAGGCCCAGGATCCTTATGACCTATTTGATTTATTACATGGCCAGGATCCTTACGACCTGTTTCTTGACTACATGGCCAGGATCCTTAAGTCCTAATTAATTGACTACACTCCCAGGATCCTTCAGACCTGTTTACTTGACTACATAACCAGGATCCTTAAGACCAATTTACTTGACTACACGGCCAGGATCCTTGAGACCTATTTACTTGACTATAGGGCCCGGATCATTAAGACCAATTTACTTGAATATTGGGTCACGATTCTTAAGACCTATTTACTTGATTACATGGTCAGGATTCTTACGACCTTTTTATTTGACTACATGGCCATTATCCTTAAGATCTGTTTACTTGACTACAGTGCCAGAATACTTATGACCTATTTACTTGACTACAGGGCCAGTATCCTTAAGACTTATTTACTTGACTATATGGCCATGATCCACACGACCTATTTACTTGACTACATGGCCAGGATACTTAAGACCTCTTTACTTGACTACAGGGCCAGTATCCTTTAGACCTGTTTACTTGACTACAGGCCAGGATCCTTAAGGCCTATTTATTTGTCTAAAGGGCCAGGATCCTTACGAACTGTTTACTTGACAACATGGCCAGGATTCTTTTGACCTGTTTACATGACTACAGGGCCAGGATCGTTAAGACAAATTTATTTGACTACAGGGCCAGGATCATTAAGACTTATTTACTTGACTACATGGCCAGGATTCTTACGACCTGTTTACTTTACTACATGGCCAGGATCATTAACACCTGTTTACTTGACTACATAATCAGGATCCTTACGAACTGTTTACTTGACTACATGGCAAGGATCTTTAAGACCTGTCAATTGACCACAGGGCCAGGATATTTAAGACCTATTTACTTGACTAGAGGGCCAGGATTTTAAGACCAATATACTTGACTACATAGCCAGATTTCTTACGACATGTTTACTTGACTAAAGGGCAAGGATCATTAATATCTATTTACTTCTCTAGAAGGCCAGGATACTTACAACAAGTTTACTTGACTACATGGCCATGGTCCTTACGACCTGTTTACTTGACTAAATGGCCAGGTTCCTTAAGACCTGTTTACTTGACTACAGGGCCAGGATCCTTAAGACTTAATTACTTGACTACAGGGCCAGGATGCTTAAGACCTAGTTACATGACTAAAGGTCCAGAATACTTAAGAATTATTTACTTGACTACATGGCCAAGATTCTCACTACTTGTTTACTTGACTACATGGCCAGGATTCTTAAGACCTGTTTAATTGATTACAGGCCCAGGTTCCTTAAGACCTATTTACTTGATTATATGGCCAGGATACTTAAGATATATTTACTTGAATACATGGCAAGGAATCTTACGACCTGTTTACTTGACTACATGGACAGGAACCTTAGGACCTGTTTACTAGACTACAGGGCCAGGATCCTACATACTTATTTACTTGACTATAGGTCCAGGATCCTTAAGTCCTATTTACTTGACTACAGGGCCAGGATCCTTACGACTTGTTTACTTGACTACATGACCGTGATCCTTAAAACCTGTTTAATTTAGTACAGGGCCAGTATACTTAAGACCTATTTACATGACTACAGGGCCAGGATCCTTACGAACTGTTGACTTTCCTACATGGCCAGTATCCTTTGGACCTGTTTAATTGACTACAGGGCCAGGGTTTTAAGACATATTTACTTGTCTACCAGGCAAGGATCCTTAAGACCTATTTACTTAACTACACGGCCAGGATCCTTAAGACCAATTTAATTGACTATCGGGACAGGATCTTTAAGACCTATATACTTGACTACATAGCCAGAGTTCTTACGACCTGTTTACTTGACTACATGGCTACGATCCTTAAGACCTGTTTACTTGACTACAGGGGCAGGGTCCTTAAGACCTATTTACTTGAATACAGGGCCAGGATCATTAAGAATTATTTACTTGACTACGTGGCCAGGATCCTTACGACACGTTTACTTGACTATATAGCCAGTATCCTTTAGATCTGATTACTTGACTACAGGGCCAGGATCATTAAGATTTATTTACTTGACTACATGGCCAGGATCCTTACGACCTGTTTACTTGACTACATGGCCAGGATATTTGAGACCTGTTTACTTAACTACAGGGGCAGATTCTTTAAGACCTATTTACTTGACTACAGGGACAGGATCCTTAAGACCTATTTACTTGACTACATGGTCAGGATCCTTACGACCTGTTTATATGACTACATGGCCAGGATTCTTAGGACCTGTTTAATTAACCACAGGGCCAAGATACTTAAGACCTATTGACTTGACTACAGGGCCAGGATTCGTATGACTTATTTACTTGTCTACATGGCCAGGATATCTAAGACCTGTTTACATGACTACATGGCCAGGATCCTTAAGACCTATTTACTTGACTAAAGGGCCAAGGTTCATAAGACCTATTTACTTGACAACAGGGCCAGGATCCTTAAGACTTATTTACTTGACTACATGGCCAGGATCCTAACGACCTGTTTACTTGACTACATGGCCAGGATCCTTAAGACCTGTTTACTTGCCTACAGAGCCAGGAACGTTAAGAGCTATTTACTTGACTACAGGACCAGGATCCTTAAGATCTATTTAATTGACTACAAAGCTAGGATACTTACGACCTGTTTACTTGACTATATGGCCAGGAAAGTTAAGACCTGTTAACATGACTACAGGGCCAGGATCCTTAAGAACTCTTTACTTGACTACAGGGCCAGGATAATTACGACCAGTTTACTTCACTTCATGGCCAGGATACATAAGAACTGTTTAATTAAATACAGGGCCAGGATCCTTAAGAACTATTTACTAGAATACAGGGTCAGGATTCTTAAGATCTATTTACTTGACTACATGGCCAGGATCCTTACGACCTCTTTACTTGACTACATGGCCAGGATACTTAAGACTTGTTTATTGACTAAAGGGCCAGCAGCCTTAGGACCTATTAACTTGACTACAAGGCCAGGATCCTTAAACCTATATACTTGACTACATGGTCAGACAACTTACGACCTGTTTACTTGACTACCTGACCAGAATCCTTATGATCTGTTTACTTGACTAAAGGGCCAGGATAACAAAAACATATTTACATGACTACAGGATCAGGATCCTTAAGACCTATTTACTTAACTACATGGCCAAGATCTTGACGATCTGTTTACTTGACTAAATAGCCAGGATTCTTAAAACCTGTTTACTTGACTACAAGGCCAGAATCCTTAAGATATATTTACTTGACTACATGGCCAGGATACTTACGACATTTTTACTTAACTACATGGCCAGAATCTTTAAGACCTATTTACTTGACTACAAGGCCAGTATACTTAAGACTTATTTATTTGACAACATGGCCAGGATACTTACTACTTGTTTACTTAATTACATGGCAAGGAACTTTAAGACCCGTTTACTTGACAACAGTGCCAGGATTCTTAAGATCTATTTACTTGACTACATGGCCAGGATTCTTACGACCTGTTTACTTGACTACATCGCCAGTATAGTTAATATCTGTTTACTTGACTACAGGGCCAGGATCCTTAAGACCTATTTTCTTGACTACAGGGCCTGGATCCTTACGACCCGTTTATATGACTCCATGGCCAGGATTCTTAAGTTCTGTTTACTTGACTACAGGGCCAGAATTCTTAAGATCGATTTAATTGACTACATGGGCAGGATACTTATGACCTGTTTACTTGATTACAGGGCCATGATACTCAAGGCCTATTTAGTTGATTACAGGGCAATGATCTTTACGACCGATTTACATATCTACATGGACAGGATACTTATGACCTGTTTACCTGACTACATGGCCAGGATACTTAAAACCTATTTACTTGACTAAATGGCCAGTATTCTTAAGACATATTTATTTGACTACATGGCAAGGATACTTACGACCTGTTTACTTGACTACATGGCCAGGATCTTTAAGAATAATTTACTTGACTTATTGCCAGGATCTTTAAGACCTATTTACTTGACTACATGGCCAGGATCCCTACGACCTGTTTATATGAATACATTGCCAGGATTCTTAAGATCTGTTTACTTGACTACAGGGCCTGTATTCTTAAGACCTATTCACTGGACGTCAATGACAAAATCCTTTAAAACGATTTACTTGACTACATTGGCAGGATACTTATGACCTGTTTAATTGACTACATGGCCAAGAACTTTAAACATGTGTACTTGTCTACAGGGTCAGGATCCTTAATACCTATTTACTTGACTAGAAGGCCAGGATCCTTATGACCTATTTACGTGACTACAGGGCCAGGATCCTTAAGACCTATTTACTTGACTACAGAGCCAGGATCCTTACGACAAGATTACTTCACTACATGGCCAGGATACTTAAGTACTGTTTAATTGAATATAGGGCCTGGATCCTTAAGACCTATTTACATGAATACATGGCCAGGATTCTTAAGATCTATTTACTTGACTACATGGCCAGGATCCTTACAACCTGTTTACTTGACTACATGACCAGGATACTTAAGACTCGTTTAATTGACTAAATGGCCAGCTTCCTTAAGATCTATTTACTTGACTACATAGCCAGGATTCTTAAACCTATATACTTGACTACATAGTCAGGATCCTTACGACCTGTTTACTTGACTACCTGACCAGGATCATTAAGATCTGTTTACTTGACTAAAGGGCCAGAATACCTAAAACCTATTTACATGACTACAGGATCAGGATCCTTAAGACCTAATTACTTGACTACATGGGCAAGATCTTGACGACCTCTTTACTTGATTACATGGCCAGGATACTTAAGACCTGTTTACTTGACTACAGGGCCAGGATCCTTAAGACCTGCTTATTTGACTACATGGCCAACATCCTTAAGACCTAATTAATTGACTACAAGGCCAGGATCCTTAAGACTTATTTACTTGGCTACATGGCCAGGATCCTTAAGACCTGTTTACTTGAATACAGGGCCAGGATCTGTAAGACCTACTTACTTGACTACTGGGCCAGGTTCTTTAAGACCTATTTACTTGACTACATGGCCAGGATCCTTACGAAGTGTTTACTTGAATACATGGCCAGGATCCTTACGAAATGTTTACTTGACTACATGGTCAGGATATTTAAGACATGTTTACTTGACTACAGGGTCAGGATACTTAAGAGCTATTTACTTTACTACAGGGCCAGAATCCTTAAAACATATTTACTTGACTACATGGCGAGGAACATTTCGAACTGTTTATTTGAGTTCCTGGCCAGGATCCTTAAGACTTATTTACTTGCCTACATGGCCAGGATTCTTATGACCTGTTTACTTGTTACATGGCCAGGATCCTTAAGACATGGTTAGTTGACTACAGGGCCAGGATCCTTAAGACCTATTTATTTGATTACAGGACCTGTATCCTTAAGAGCTATTTTCTTGACTACATGGCATGGATCCTTACGACCTGTTTACTTGACTACATGGCCAATATCCTTAAGAGCTGTTTACTTGACTACTGGGGCAGATTTCTTAAGACCTATTTACTTGACTACAGGGCCAGGATTCTTAAGACCTATTTACTTGACTACAGGCCAAGATCCTTACGACCTGTTTATATGACTACATGGCCAGGATACTTAAGACTTGTTTACTTGACTACAGAGCCATAATCCTTAAAACCTATTTACTTGACTACAGGAACAGGATTCTTAAGAGCTATTTACATGACTCAATGGCCAGGATCCTTTAGACCTGTTTACTTGACTACAAGTCCAGGATCCTTAAGACTTATTTACTTGACTAGAAGGCCAGGATCCTTAAAAACCTATTTACTTAAATACATCACCAGGATCTATACAACCTCTATACTTGACTACATGGCAAATATCCTTAAGACCTGTTTACTTGACTAAATGGCCAGGATCATTAAGACATATATTTCACTAGAGGGCAAGGATCCTTACAACAAGTTTACTTGACTTCATGGCCAGGATCCTTGTGAGCTATTTACTTTACTACTGGGCCAGGATCCTTAAGACCTATTTACTTGACTACAGGGCCAGGATTCTTAATATTTATTTACTTGACTACATGTCCCGGATAATTACAACATGTTTATTTGACTACATGATCAGGACCCTTAAGACCTGTATACTTGACTACAGGGCCAGGATCCTTAAGACCTATTTACTTGAATAGACGGCCAGGATCATTAAAACATATTTAATTGAATACATGGCCAAGATTTTTACGACATGTTTACTTGATTATATGGCCAGGATCTTTACGACCTGTTTACTTGACTATATGGCCAGGATCCTTAAGACATGTTTACTTGACTACATGGTCAGGATCCTTAAGAACTCTTTAATTGACTACATGACCAGGATCCTTAAGACCTGTTTACTTGACTACGGGCCAGTATCCTTAAGACTTATTTAATAGATTACAGGGCCAGGATCCTTAAAACCTATTTACTTGACCACATGGCCATGATTATTACGACCTGTTTACTTGACTACATGTCCAAAATCCTTACGACCTGTTTAATTGACTCAATGGCCAGGATCATTTAGAACTGTTTACTTGACTACAGGGCCAGGATCCTTAAGACCTATTTACTTGACTAGAGGGCCAGGATCATTACTTGACTACATGGCCAAGATTTTTACGACATGTTTACTTGACTACATGGCCAGGATCCTTAAGACAAGTTTACTTGACTACAGGGTCAGGATCCTTAAGACCTGTTTATTTGACTACAGGATCAGGATCCTTTAGAACATATTTACTTGATTACAGGGCCAGGATTCTTAATTCCAATTATTTGACTACATGGCCAGGATCCTTACGACCTGTTTACTTGACTACATGGCCAGGATCCTTAAGACCTATTTACTTGACTACATGGCCATGATCCTTATGACCTGTTTACTTGACTACATGGTCAGTATCCTTATGACCTGTTTAATTGACTCAATGACCAGGATACTTTAGACTTGTTTACTTGACTACACGGCCAGGATCCTTAAGACCTATTTACTTGACTAGAGGGCCAGGATCCTTACGACTTGTTTACTTGACTCAATGGCCAGGATCCTTTAGACCTGTTTACTTGACTACATGGCAAGGATCCTTAAGACCATTTAATTGACTACAGGGCCAGGATCATTAAGACATATTTATTTGACTACAGGGCAAGGATCCTTACAACCTGTTTACTTGACTTCAGGGCTAGGATCCTAAAAAGCTGTTTACTTGAATTCTGGGCCAGGATCCTTAAGACCTATTTACTTGACTACAGGGCCAGTATCCTTAATATCTATTTACTTGACTACATGAACCGGATCCTTACGACCTGTTTACTTGACTACATGTCCAGGACACTTAAGAACTTTTACTTGACTACAGGGCCAGAATCCTTAAGACCTATTTACTTGACTACAGTGCCAGGATACTTATGACCTGTTTACTTGACTACAAGGCCAGGATCCTTAAGACCTGTTTACTTGACTAAATGGCCAGGATCTTTAAGAACTGATTACTTGACTACAGGGCCAGGATCCATAAGAGCTGTTTACTTGACTACAGTGCCATGATCCTTAAGACCTATTTACTTGAATACAGGCCCAGGATTCTGTAGAAATATTTTATTGAATACATGGCCAGGATACTTACGACTTGTTTACTTGAATACATGGCCAGGATCCTTGAGACCTGTTTACTTGACTATAGTGCCAGGATTCATAAGATATATTTAAATGACTACAGGGCCAGAATCCTTAAGACTTATTTACTTGACTACATAGCCAGGATCCTTACGACATGTTTACTTGACTACATGGCCAGAATCCTTAAGACTAGTTTAATTGACTACAGAGCCAGGAACCTCAAGACCTATTTTCTTGACTACAGGGCCAGGATCCTTAAGATCTATTTACTTGACTACAAAGCCAGGATACTTACGACATGTTTACTTGACTATATGGCCAGGAACCTTAAGAACTGTTTACTTGACAACAGGGCCAGGATCCTTAAGACCTATTTACTTGACTAGAGGGCCAGGATAATTAAAACCCATTTACTAGACTAAATGGACAAGATCCTTTCGTCCTGTTTACTTGACAACATGGCCAGGATCCTAAAGACAATTTTGCTTGACTACATGGCCAGGATCCTTAAGACCTGATTACTTGAGTACAGGGCCAGGATCCTTAAGACCTATTTAGTTGACTACAGGGCCAGGATCATTAATATCTATTTACTTGACTACATGGCCTGAATCCTTACGACCTGTTTACTTGACTACATGGCCAGGACACTTAAGACCTTTTTACTTGACTACAGGGCCAGAATCCTTAAGACCTATTTACTTGACTACATGGCCAGGATCCTTAAGACCTATTTACTTGACATCATGGCCAGGATCCTTACGACCTGTTTAATTGACTCAATGGCCAGGATCCTTAAGACCTATTTACTTGACTACATGGCGAGGATCCTTACGACATGTTTACTTGATTATATGGCCACGATTCTTAAGAGCTGTTTACTTGACATCTGAGCCAGGATACTTAAGATATATTTACTTGACTACAGGGCCAAGATCATTAAGACTTATTTACTTTACTACAGGGCCAGGATCCTTAAGACCTATTTAATTGACTAAATGGCCAGGATCCTTACTACCCGTTTATTTGATTACATGGCCAGGATTCTTAAGACTTGTTTACTTGAATACAGGGTCAGGATCCTAATGACCTATTTACTTGACGACATGGCCAGGATCATTAAGAATTATTTATTGACTACAAGGCCAGGATCATTAAGTCCTATTTACTTAAACTACATGGCCATAATCCTTACGACCTGTTTACTTGACTACATGGCCAGGATCTTTAAACTCAGTTTACTTGACTACCGGGCCAGGATCATTAAGACCTATTTACTTGACTACAGGGCCAGGATCCTTAAGACCTATTTACATGACTACATGGCCAGGATCCTTACAACCTGTTTACATGACTACATTGCTAGGATCTTTAGGACCTGTTTACTTGACTACAGGGACATGATCCTTAAGACCTATTTACTTGACTACATAGCCAGGATCCTTAAGACCTATTTACTTGACATCATGGCCAGGATCCTTACGACCTGTTTAATTGACTCAATGGCCAGGATCCTTAAGACCTATTTACTTGACTACAT
>CABFWO010004609.1:16490-61535 GCA_902155825.1 Timema genevievae
TATTTACTTGATTACATGGCCCGGGTCCTTATGACCATTTAACTTGACTACATGGCAAGGATACTTAAGACATGTTTATTTGACTACAGGACAAGTATCCTAAAGACCTATTTACTTGACTAAAGGGCCAGGATCCTTAAGACCTATTTACTTGACTACATGGCCAGGATACTTACGACCTGTTTATTTGATTACATGGCCAGGATCCTTAAGACCTCTTTTATTGAATTGATAAACAGGATCCTTACGACATGTTTACTTGACTACAATGCCAGTATGTTTAAGACCTGTTTACTTGACTAGAGGGCCAGGATCCTTAAGACCTATTTACTTGACTTCATGACAAGGATACTTACGACCATTTTACTTGAATACATGGCAAGGATACTTAAGACATGTTTATTTGTGTACAGGACAAGGATCCTTATGATCTATTTACTTGACTACATGGCCACGATCATTAAGACCTAAGTACTTGACTACAGATCCAGGATACTTACGACCTGTTTACTTGATTACATTGCCAGGATCCTTAAGACCTCTTTGATTGACTAAATGTCCAGGATCCTTACGACATGATTACTTGATTACAATGCCAGTATTTTTAATACATGTTTACTTGACTAGAGAGCCAGTATCCTTAAGACCTATTTACTTGACTACATGACCAAGATCCTTAAGACCTCTTTAATTGAATACATTGCCAGGATCCATAAGACCAATTTACTTGACTACAGGCCCAGGATCCTTAAGACATCTTTACTTGACTACAGGGCCAAGATTCATAATACTAATTTACTTGACTACATGGCCAGGATTATTACAAAATGTTTACTTGAATACATGGCAAGGATCCTTAAATTTACTTGACTACAGAGCCAAGATCCTTAAGGCCTATTTACTTGACGAGAGGCCAGGATCCTTAAGACATATTTACTTGACCACATGTCCAGGATCCTTACGACCTGTTTACTTGACTACATGAGCAGGATCCTTAAGACCTATTTACTTGACTAAATGGCCAGGATCCTTACGACCTGTTTACTTGATTACATGGCCAGTATTCTTAAGATCTTTTTACTTGAATAAAGAGCCAGGATCCTTAAGACCTATTTACTTGACTACATGGCAAGGATCATTAAGACCTATTTATTGACTACAGGGCCAGTAATCTTAGGACTTATTTACTTGATTACATGTCCAGAAGCCTTAAGAACTATTTACTTGACTACATGCCCAGAATCCTTACGATCTGTTTACTTAACTACGTAGCCAGGATTTTTAAGACCTGTTTACTTGACTATAGGGCCAGCGTCCTTAAGAACTATTTAATTGACTACAAGTCCAGGATCCTAAGACCTATTTAATTTACTACAGGGCTAGGATTCTTAAGACATATTTTCTTGACTACATGGCAATGATCCTTACGAACTGTTTACTTGACTACATGGCTAGGATCCTTAAGTCCTGTTTTCTAGACTATACGGCAATTATCCATAAGACCTATTTACTTGACTATAGGGCCAGGATCCTGTAGACCTATTTACTTGACTACATGGCCAGGATCCTATCGACCGGTTTATTTGACTATATGACCAGGATCCTTAAGACTTGTTTACTAGGCTACAGGGCATGGATTCTTAATACATATTTATTTGACTACTGGACCAGGATTCTTAAGACCTATTTACTTGACTACATGGCGAGGATCCTTAAGAGTTGTTTACTTGACTACTTGGCCAGGATACTTAAGACCTGTTTAATTGACTACAGGTCCAGGATCAATAAGACCTATTTACTTGACTACAGGGCCAGGATCCTTAAGACCCTTTTACTAGACTACGTGTCCAGGATTTTTACGACCTGTTTACTTGACTACATTGTCTGGATTCTTAAGACTTGTAAAATTGACTACAGGGCCATGATCCTTAAGATATATTTACTTGACTACAGGGCCAGGATCCTTAAGACCTATTTACTTGACAACGTGGCCAGGATCTTTACGACATATTTACTCGATTACATGGCCAGGATCTTTAATATTTGTTTACTTGACTACAGGGCCAGGATCCTTAAGACAAATTTACTTGAATACAGGGCCAGAATCGTTAAGACTTGTTTATTTGAATACATGGCAATATTACTTAAGACCTGTTTACTTGACTACAGGGTCAGGATCCTTAAGATCTATTTACTTAACTACAGGGCCAGGATCCTTAAGACCTATTTACTTGACAACGTGGTCAGGATCTTTACGACATATTTACTCGATTACATGGCTAGGATCTTTAAGATTTGTTTACTTGACTACAGGGCCAGGATCCTTAAGATATATTTAGTTGAATACATTGCCAGAATCCTTAAGACTTGTTTACTTGAATACAGGGCCAGTATCCTTAAGACCTGTTTACTTGACTAAAGGGCCAGGATCCTTAAGATCTATTATTGACTACAGGGCCAGGATCCTTAAGACCTATTTATTTGACTAAATGGCCAGGATACTTACGACTTGTTTGCTTGATTACATTGCTAGGATCTTTACGACCTGTTTTCTTGACTACATGGCCAGGATCCTTAAGACCTGTTTACTTGACTACAGATCCAGGATCCTTAAGACTTATTTACTTGACTACAGGTTCAGGATATTTAAGATTTAATTACTTGACTATATGGGTAGGATCTTTACGACCTGTTTAATTGACTATATGGCAAGGATCCTTAAGACGTACTTACTTGACTACAGGACCAGTATCCTTAAGACCATTTTACTTGACTAAAGGGCTAGGAATCTTAGGACCTATTTACTTGACTACATGTCCAGGATCCTTACGAACTGTTTACTTTACTACATGGCCAGGATCCTTTAGAACGGTTTAATTAACTACAGGGCCGGGATCCTTAAGACCTATTTATTTGAATACAGGGACAGGATCATTAAGACCTATTAACATGACTACATGGACCAGGTCCTTACGAACATTTTACTTGACTACATGGCAAGGATACTTAAGACCTGTTTATTAACAAGAATCCTTAAGACATATTTACTTGACTACAGGGCAGGGATCCTTAAGACCTATTTACTTGACTACAGGGACAGGATACTTATGACCTATTTTCTTGACTACATGGCCAGGATACTTACGGCATGTTTACTTGACTACATGGAAAGGATCATTAAGAACGGTTTAATTAACTACAGGGCCGGGATCCTTAGGACCTATTTATTTGAATACAGGGACAGGATCATAAAGACCTATTAACATGACTACATGGACCAGGTCCTTACGAACATTTTACTTGACTACATGGCAAGGATACTTAAGACCTGTTTATTTGACTACAGGACGAGGATTCTTAAGACCTATTTACTTGACTACAGGGCCAGGATCCTTAAGACCTATTTACTTAACTACAGGGCCAGGATACTTACGACCTGTTTACTTGATTACATGGCCAGGATCCTTAAGATCTCTTTGATTGACTAAATGGCATGGATCCTTACGACATGTTTACTTGACTAAAATGCCAGGATTTTTAAGACCTGATTACTTGACAAGAGGGCCAAGATCCTTAAGACCTATTTACTTGACTAGATGACCAGGATCCTTACGATCTGTTTACTTGACTACATGGTCAGGTTCCATAAGACCTGCTTACTTGACTACAGGGCCAGGATCCTTAAAACCTCTTTACTTGACTACATGGCCAAGATTCTTAATACCTATTTACTTGACTACATGGCCAGGATTAATACGACTTATTTACTTGACTACATGGCCAGAATCCTTAAGACCTATTTACTTGAATACAGGGCCAGGATACTTAGGGCCTATTTACTTGACGAGAGGGCCAATATCCTTAAGACCTATTTACTTGACTACATGACAAGGACCCTTACGAGTTGTTTACTTGACTACAGGGCTAGATTCCTTAAGAAATATTTAATTAACTAAAAGTCCAGGATCCTAAGACCTATTTACTAAACTACAGGGCTAGGATTCTTAAGACATATTTACTTGAATACATGGCCTGGATCCTTACGAACTGTTTACTTGACTACATGGCCAGGATCTTTAAGACCTGTTTACTTGACTACACGGTAAGTATCCATAAGACCTATTTACTTGACTATAGGGCCAGGATATTTAAGACCTATTAACTTGACTACATGGCTAGGATCCTAATGACCTGTTTATTTGACTACATGACCAGGATCTTTAAAACCTGTTTACTTAGCTACATGGCCAGGATACTTAAGACCTATTTATTTGACTATTGGAACATGATACTTTAGTACTATTTACTTGACTACATGGCCAGGATCCTTAAGACCTGTTTACTTGACTACATGGGCAGGATCCTTATGATTTGTTTAATTGACTACAGGGCCAGGATTCTTAAGACCTATTTACTTGACTACAGGGCCAGGTACCTTAAGAACCTTTTACTTGACTACATGGCCAGGATTCTTACGAACTCTTTCTTGACTACATGGTCAGGATTCTTAAAACCTGTTTACTTGACTACAGGGCCAGGATCCTTAAGACCTATTTACTTGACAACGTGAAAAGGATCATTGCGGCCTATTTACTCGATTACATGGCCAGGATCCTTAAGACATGTTTACTTGACGACAGGGCCAGGATCCTTAGGACCTATTTACTTGACTACAGGGACAGAATCCTTAAGACTTGTTTATTTGACTACAGGGCCAGTATCCTTAAAACCTGTTTACTTGACTAGAGGGCCGGGATTCTTAAGACCTATTTACTTGACTACAGGGCCAGGATCATTAAGACCTATTTACTTGAATACAGGGATAGGATTCTTAAGATCTATTTACTTGACTACATGGCCAGGATCCTTACGAGCTGTTTACTTGACTACATGGCAATGATCCTTAAGACCTGTTTACTTTACTACGGGGCCAGGAATCTTAAGACCAATTTACTTAACTGCATGGCCAGGATCCTTACGAACTGTTTACTTTACTGCATGGCCAGGATATTTAAGACCTGTTTACATGATTACAGGGCCAGGATACTTAAGACCTATTAATTGACTACAAGGCCAGGATCCTTAAAACCTATTTACTTGACTACAAGTCCAGTATCCATAAGACCTATTTACTTGACTACAGGGCTAGAATTCTTAAGACCTATTTACTTGACTACATGGCTAGGATCCTTACGAACTCTTTACTTGATTACATGGCCAGGATCTTTAAGACCTATTTACTTGACTGCTGGACCATGACCCTTAAGACCTATTTACTTGACTACATGGCCAGGATCTTTAATACTTGTTTACTTGACTATATGGCCAGGATCGTTAAGACCTTTTTACTTGACTACAGAGCCAGGATCCTTAAGACCTATTTACTTGAATACATGGCCAGGATCATAACGACCTGTTTACTTGACTACATGGCCAGGATTCTTACGACCTGTTTACTTGAATACTTGGCCAGGATCCTTACGAACTGTTTAATTGACTACAGGGCCAGGAATATTAAGGCCTATTAAAATGACTACAGGGCTATGATCCGTAAGACCTATTTACAAGACTACATGGCCAGGATATTTACAAACTGTTTACTTGACTACATGGCCAGGATCATTAAGACCAGTTTACTTGACTACAGAGCCAGGATCCTTAGGACCTATTTACTTGACTACATGGCCAGGATCTTTACGACCTTATACTTGACTAAATGGCCAGAATCCTTAAGACCTGTTTACTTGACTACAGGGCGAGGATCCTTAGGACCTATTTACTTGACTACAGGGTCAAGATCCTTAAGACCTATTTACTTGACTAAATGGCAAGGATCCTTAAGACCTGTTTACATGACTACATGGCCAGTATCCTTAGCACTTATTTACTTGACTACTGGGCCAGGATCCTAAAAACATATTTACTTTACAACATGGCAAGGATCTTTACGACCTGTTTACTTGACTACTTGGCCAGTATACTTAAGACCTATTTACTTGACTACATGACCAGGATCCTTAAGACCTATTTACTTGACTACAGGACCAGGAACTTTAAGACCTATTTACTTGACTAAAATATATTATTCCGTTCAGAAATCTTACGAGTTTTAGAAAGAGAGAGAAAGTCTGTGCGGTGCGCAGTACCATTTATTTTTTACTACAGGGCCAGGATCCTTAAGACCTGTTTATTTGACTACAGGGCCAGTACACTTAAGACCTATTAACTTGAATACAGGGCGAGGATACTTAAGGCCTATTTACTTGACTACATGGCCAAGATCCTTATGACCTGTTTACTTATCTACATGGCCAGGATCCATAAGACCTGTTTACTTTACTACACGGTCAGGATTCTTAAGACCTATTTACTTGAAGATATGAAAGGATCCTTAATACCTGTTTACTTGACTACATGGTCAGGATCATTAAGACATGATTACTTGAATACAGAGCCAGGATCATTAAGACCTATTTACTTGACTACATGGCCAGGATCCATACTACCTGTTTATTTGACTACATGGCCAGGATCTTTACGACGTGTTTAATTGACTACATGGCCAGGATCCTTAAGACCTGTTTACTTGACTACAGGGCCAGGATACTTAAGACATATTTAATTGTATACATGGCCAGGATCATTACGACCTGTTTACTTGAATACATGGCCAGGATCCTTACGACATGTTTACTTGACTACCAGGGCAGGATCCTTAAGAAATGTTTAATTTACTACAGGGCCAGGATGCTTAAGACCTATTTACTTGACTACAGGGCCTGGATCCGTAAGACCTATTTACTTGACTACATGGCCAGGATCTTTACGACCTGTTTAATTGACTACATGGCCAGGATCCTTAAGACCTGTTTACTTGACTACAGGGCCAGGATACTTAAGACATATTTACTTGACTACAGGGCCAGGATCATTAAAACCTATTTACTTGACTACATGGCAAGGATTCTTACGACCTGTTTACTTGAATACATGGCCAGTATCCTTAAGTTCTGTTTACTTGACTACAGGACCAGGATCCGTAAAACCTATTTACTTGACTACAGGGCCAGGATCATTAAGACCTATTTACTTGACTACATGGCCAGGATCCATACGACCTGTTTATTTGACTACATAGCCAGAATCATTAAGACCTGTTTACTTGACTATAGGGCCAGTATCTTTAAGATTTATTTACTTGACTATAGGGTCAGGATCCTTAGACATATTTACTTTACTACATGGCCAGGTTACTTACGACCTGTTTACTTGACTACATGGCCAGGATCATTAAGAACTGTTTACTTGAATAAAGGGTCAGTTTCCTTAAGACCTATTTACTTGACTACAGGGCAATGATCCTTAAGACCTATTAACTTGAAAACGTGGCCAAGATCCTTATGACTTGTTTAATTGACTAAATGACCAGGATTTTTACGACATGTTTACTTAACTACAGGGCCAGGATCCTAAAGACCTATTTAATTGACTACAGGGCCAGGATTCTTAAGACCATTTTACTTGACTACAGGGCCAGGATTCTTAAGACCTGTTTACTTGACATCAGGGCCAGTATCCTTAAGACATATTCACTTGACTGGAGGGCCAGGATATTAATGAACTATTAACTTGACTACATGGCCAGGATCCTTACGACCTGTTTAATTGACTACATGGCCAGGATACTTAAGACCTGTTTACTTGACTACAGGGCTATAATTCTTAAGAAATATTAACTTGACTACAGAACCTGGATCCTTAAGACCTATTTACTTACTACATGGCTAGGATTTTACGACTTTTTTACTTGACTATATGGCCAGGTTCCTTATGACATGTTTACTTGACTACAGGTCCAGGATCTTTAAGACCTATTTACTTGACTACAGGGCCAGGATCCTTACGACCTGTTTACTTGACTACATGACCAGGATCCTTAAGGCCTATATACTTGACTACATGTCCAAGATCATTACGGCTGTTTACTTGACTAAATGGCCAGGACCATTAAGACATATTTATTTGACTACAGGGCCAGGATCCTTAACACCTATTTACTCTATTACATGGCCAGTATCCTTAAGACCTCTTTACTTGACTCAATGGTCAGGATCTTTAAGACATATTTACTTGACTAAATGGCAAGGATTCTTAATAACTTTTTACTTGACTACATGGCCAGGATCTTTACGACCTGTTTATTTGACTACAGGGCCGGGATCCTTAAGACCGATTTATTATACTACAGGTCCAGGATCTTTAAGAACTATTTACTTGACTACATGGCCAGGATCTTTACGACCTGTTTACTTGACTACAGGGCAAGTATTCTTAAGACTTATTTACTTGACTATATGGCCATGATCCTTACGAACTGTTTACTTGAATACATGGCTAGATACGTTAAGACGTGTTTACTTGACTACAGGGCAAGGATCCTTAAGTATTGTTTACTTGACTACAGGGCCAGTATCCTTAAGACTTATTTACTTGACTACAGGGCCAGGATCCTTAGGACCTATTTACTTTACTACATGTTAAGGATCCTTACAACCTGTTTACTTGACTACATAGCCAAGATACTTAAGACCTGTTAAATTGACTACAGGGCCACGATCCTTAAGACCTATTTACTTGAATACATGACCAGGATCCTTACGACCTGTTTACTTGACTACATGGCCAGGATACTTACGACTGGTTTAATTGACTATATGCCCAGGATCCTTAAGACGGGTTTACTTGACTACAGTGCCAGGATCGATAAGAACTATTTACTTGACTACAGGCCCAGGATCCTAAAAAACTATTTACTTGACTACATGGCCAGTATCGTTACGAACTGTTTATTTGTTTACATGGCCATGATGCTTAAGAACTGTTTACTTGACTACAGGGCTAGGATTTCTAAGAATTATTTGCTTGACTACAGGGCCAGGATCCAGAAGACCTATTTACTGGAACCCATGGCCAGGATCAATTCGACCTGTTTACTTGACTACATGGCTAGTATCCTTAAGACCTGTTTACTTGACTACGTGGCCAGGATACTTAAGACATATTTACTTGACTACAGAACCAGGATCCTTAACACCTATTTAATTGACTAAATGGCCAGGATCAATTCGACTTGTTTACTTGACTACATGGCCAGGATCCTTAAGACCTGTTTACTTGACTACAGGGCCAGGATACTTAAGACCTATTTAGTTGACTACAGGGCCAGGATCTTTAAGACATATTTACTTTACTAAATGGCCAGGATCCTTACGACCTTTTCTTTTGACTACATGGCCAGGATCCTTAAGACCTGTTTATTTGACTACAAGGCCATGATCCTTAAGATCTATTTATTTGACTAGATGGCCTGGATCCTTAAGTCCTATTTACTTGACTACATGGCCAGGATCATTACGAACTGTTTACTTGACTACATGGCCAGGATCATTCCGACCTGTTTACTTGACTACATGGCCAGGATTCTTAAGAACTGTTTAATTGAATACAAGGCCAAGATCCTTAAGACCTATTTACTTGACTACACGGCCAGGATCCTTACGAACTGTTTACTTTACTACATGATCAGTATCTTTAAAACCTGTTTACTTGACTACAGGACCAGAATCCTTAAGTCTTATTTACTTGTCTACAGGGCCAGGATCATTGAGACCTTTAAACTTGACTACATGGCCAGAATACTTACGACCTGTTTACTTGACTACATGGCCAGGATCCTTAAGACCTGTTTAATTAACTATAGGGCCAGTATTCTTAAGATTTATTTACTTGTCTATAGGGCCAGGATCCTTAAGTCCTATTTACTTTACTACATGGCCAGGTTCCTTACGAACTGTTTACTTGACTACAGGGCCAGGATCCTTTAGACTTATTTACTTGACTACATGTCCATTATCCTTAAAAACTTTTTACTTGAAAACATTGCCTGGATCCTTAAGACCTGTTTACTTGACGACATGGCCCTGATTCTTAAGACTTATTTATTTGACTACAGGACCAGTATCCTTAAGACCTATTAACTTGACTACATGGCCTGGATCCTTACAAACCTGTTTAATTGACTACATGTCCACGATACTTAAGACATATTTACTTGACTACAGGGCCAGGATCGTTAAGCCCTATTTACTTGACTACATGGCCAGGATCCTTAAAAACTATTTACTTGACTACATGGCCAGGATCCTTAAGACTTTTTTACTTGAGTTCCTGGCCAGGATCCTTAAGACCTATTTACTTGGATACAGGGCCAGGATCAAATAGACCTATTTGCTTGACTACATGGCCAGGATCCTTACGAACTGTTTACTTGACTACAGGGCGAGGATACTTTAGACTTATTTACTTGACTACATGTCCATTATCCTTACGAACTGTTTACTTGACAACATTGCCTGGATCCTTAAGACCTGTTTACTTGACTACAGGGCCAGGATCCTTAAGACTTATTTAATGGAATACATGGCCAGGATACTTACGACCTGTTTACTTTACTACATGGCCAGAATCCTTACGACCTGTTTAATTGACTACAGGGCCATGATACTTAAGACCTATTTATTTGACTACATGGCCAGTATCATTTCAACCTGTTTAATTGACTACAGGGCCAGGATCGTTAAGACCTATTTACTGGACTACATGGCCAGGATACTTAAGACCTGTTTACTTGCCTACATTGCTAGGATCCTTAAGAACTGTTTACTTGACTACTTTGCCAGGGTCCTTAAGACCTGTTTACTTGACTACAGGGCCAGGATCTTCAAGACCTATTAAATTGACTACATGTCCAGTATCCTTTCGACCTGTTTACTTGACTACATGGCCAGGATCTTTAGATTTATTTATTTGACTACGGGTCCAGGATCCTTAAGACCTATTTACTTGACTACATGGCCAGGATACTTACGACCTGTTTACTTGACTACATGGCCAGGATTCTTAAGACCTGTTTACTTGACTACAGAGCCAGTATTCTTAAGACCTATTTATTAGATTACATGGCCAGGATCCTTACGACCTGTTTACTTGACTACATGGCTAGTATCCTTAAGACCTGTTTACTTGACTATGGGGCCAGGATACTTAAGACCTATTTACTTGGATACAGGGCCATGATCATATAGACCTATTTACTGGACTACATGGCCAGGATACTTAAGACATGTTTACTTGCCTACATTGCTAGGATCCTTAAGAACTGTTTACTTGACTACTTTGCCAGGGTCCTTAAGACCTATTTACTTGACTACAGGGTCAGGATCCTTAAGACCCATTTACTTGACTACAGGGACAGGATCCTTAAGACCTATTTACTTGAATACATGGCCAGGATGCTTACGACCTGTTTACTTGACTATATAGCCAGGATCCCTGCTACCTGTTTACTTGACTACATGGCCAGGATCCTTAAGACCTATTTACTTGACCACAGAGCCAGGATCCTTAAGACACATTTATTTGTCTATAGGGCCAGGATTCTTAAGACTTATTTACTTGACTACATGGCCAGGATACTTACGACATGTTTACTTGACTACCTGGACAGACTCAATTCGACCTGTTTACTTGACCACATGGCAATGATCCATATGACCTGTTTACTTGATTACAGGGCCAGGATCCTTAAGACCTGTTTACTTGACTACATGGCCAGGATTCTTAAGAACTATTTACATTAATACAGGACCAGGATCCTTAAGACCTATTCACTTGACTACATGGCTAGGCTCTCTACGACTTGTTTACTTAACTACATGGCCAGGATCCTTATGACCTGTTTACTTTACTACAGAGCCAGGATCCTTAAGACCTATTTAATTGACCAAAGGGCCAGGATCCTTAAGACCTATTTACTTCACTACAGTGCCAGGATCATTATGACATGTTTACTTGACTACATGGCCAGGATCATTAAGACATTTTTACTTGACTACAGGGCCAGGACACTTAAGACATATTTACTTGACTACAGGGCCAGGATCCTTAAGATATATTTACTTCACTACATGACCAGGATCCTTACGACCTGTTAACTTGATTTAATGGCCAGGATCTTTAAGACTTATTTACTTGACTACAGAGACAGGATCCTTAAGACTTATTTACTTGACTACATGGTCAGGATCCTTACGACCTGTTTACTTGACTCAATGGCCAGGATACATAAAACCTGTTTACTTGACTACAGGGCCAGGATCCTTAAGACCTATATACTTGACTACAGGGCCAGGATCTTTAAGACTTATTTACTTGACTACATGGCCAGGATCCTTACGACTTGCTTACTTGACTACATGGCCAGGGTCCTTAAGACCTGTGTAATTGACTACAGGGTCAGGATACATAAGACCTATTTACTTGAATACAATGCCAGGATCATTAAGACCTGTTTACTTGACTACATGGCCAGGATCCTTAAGACCAGTTTACCTAAGTTCCTGGCCAGGATACTAAAGACCTATTTTCTTGATTACGGGGCTAGGATTCTTAAGACCTATTTACTTGAATACATGGCCAGGATCCTTAAGACCTGTTTTCTTGACTACATGGCCATGATCCTTTAGAAAAATTTACTTGACTACAGGGCCAGGATCCTTAAGACCTATATACTTGATTATAGGGCCAGGGTCCTTAAAATTTATTTACTTGAATACATGGCCAAGATCCTTACAACCTCTTTATTTAACTACATTGCCAAGATCCTTAAGACCTCTTTAATGACTACAGGGTCAGGATCATAAAGACCTATTTACTTGACAACAAGTCTAGGATCCTTACGACCTGTTTTCTTGACTACATGGCCAGGATTTTTAAGAGCTGTTTACTTGACTACCTGGACAGGATCATTACGACCTGTTTACTTGACTACATAAACAGAATCCTTAAGACTTGTTTACTTGACTACAGGGCCAGTATCCATTAATACCTGTTTACTTTACTACAAGGCCATGATCGTAAAGACCTATTTGCTTGACTACAAGTCCAGGATCCTTAAGACCTATTTACTTGACTACAGGTTCAGGATCCTTAAGACCTATTTACTTGACTGCTGGACCATGACCCTTAAAATTATTTACTTGACTACATGGCCAGGATCTTTAATACTTGTTTACTTGACTATATGGCCAGGATCGTTAAGACCTGTTTACTTGACTACAGAGCCAGGATCCTTAAGACCTATTTACTTGAATACATGGCCAGGATCATAACGACCTGTTTACTTGACTACATGGCCAGGATTCTTACGACCTGTTTACTTGAATACTTGGCCAGGATCCTTACGAACTGTTTAATTGACTACAGGGCCAGGAATATTAAGGCCTATTAAACTGACTACAGGGCTAGGATCCGTAAGACCTATTTACTTGACTACATGGCCAGGATATTTACGAACTGTTTACTTGACTACATGGCCAGGATCATTTAGACCAGTTTACTTGACTACAGAGACAGGATCCTTAGGACCTATTTACTTGACTACATGGCCAGGATCTTTACGACCTGTATACTTGACTAAATGGCCAGAATCCTTAAGACCTGTTTACTTGACTACAGGGCGAGAATCCTTAGGACCTATTTACTTGACTACAGGGCCAGGATACTTAAGAAACTATTTACCTTACAACGTGGCCAAGATCCCTACGAACTGTTGACTTGATTACATGACCAGGATACTTACGACCTGTTTACTTGACTACATGGCCAGGATCCTTAAGAACTTTTTACTTGACTACATGGCTAGAATCCTTACTACCTGTTTACTTGACTACATGGCCAGGATCCTTAAGACTTATTTACTGGACTACAGGGCCAGGATTCTTAAGACTTATTTAAATGACTACATGGCCAGGATCCTTATGACCTGTTTACTTGACTCAATGGCCAGATATCCTTAAGACCTGTTTAATTTACTACAGGGCCAGGATCCTTAAGACCTATTTACTTGACTACAGGGTCAAGATCCTTAAGACCTATTTACTTGACTAAATGGCCAGGATCCTTAAGACCTGTTTACATGACTACATGGCCAGTATCCTTAGCACTTATTTACTTGACTACTGGGCCAGGATCCTAAAACATATTTACTTTACAACATGGCAAGGATCCTTACGACCTGTTTACTTGACTACTTGGACAGTATACTTAAGACCTGTTTACTTGACTACATGACCAGGATCCTTAAGACCTATTTACTTGACTACAGGACCAGGAACTTTAAGACCTATTTACTTGACTACATGGCCAAGGATAATTAACACCTATTTACTTGACTACATGCCCAGGATCTTTACGACCTGTTTACATGACTACATGCCCAGGATCCTTATGACCTGTTTACTTGCCTACAGGTCCAGGAACATTAAGGCCTATTTAATTGACTACATGGCCAGGATCTTTAAGACCTATTTACTTGACTACAGGGTCAGGATATTTAAGACCTATTTAAGTGACCACTTGGCTAGATTCCTTACGACCTGATTACTTTATTACATGGCGAGGATCCTTAAGACCTGTTAACTTGACTATAGAGCCAGAATCTTTAAGACATATTTACTTGACTAAAGGGCCAGGACACTAAAGTCCTATTTACTTGAATACATGGCCAGGATCCTAACGAGCTGTTTACTTGACTACATGGCCAGGATAATTGAGACCTGTTTTCTTGACTACAGGGCCAGGCTCCTTAAGACATATTTACTTGATTACAGGGCCAGGATCCTTAAGACCTATTTACTTGACTACATGGCCAGGATCCTTACGACCTTTTTACTTGACTACATAGCCAGGATCCTTAAGACCTGTTTACTTGACTACAGCGCCAGGATCCTTAAGACCTATTTACTTGATAAGAGGTCCAGGATCCTTAAGACCTATTTAATTGACTACATGGCCAGGATCCTTACGACCTGTTTACTTGACTACATGTCCAGGATACTTAAGATCTGTTTACTTGACTACAGGACGAGTATACTTACGCCCTATTTACTTGAATACAAGGCCAGGATTCTTAAGACTTGTTTACTTGACTACAGGGCCACGATCCTTAAGACCTGTTTACTTGAATACAGGGCCAGCGTCCTTAAGAGATATTTACTTGACTACAGGGCCTGGATCCCTTGTACCTATTTAATTGACTACATGGTCTGGATCCTTAAGACCTGTTTACTTGACTACATGGCCAGGATCCTTAGTACCTAGTTACTTTACTATATGGTCTGGATCCTTAGGACCTGTTTACTTGACTACATGGCCAGGATCCTTTAACCTGTTTACTGGACTACAGGGCCAGGATTCTTAAGACCTATTTAATTGACTAGAGGAATAGGATCCCTAAGACCTATTTACTTGATTACATGGCCAGGATCATTACGATTTGTTTACTTGACTACATGGCCAGGATCATTAACACCTGTTTACTTGACTCCATGGACAGGATATTTAAGACTTGTTTACTTTACTACAGGGCCAGGACCCTTACGACATGTTTACTTGACTACATTACCAGGATTCTTAAGACAAGTTTACTTGACTACATGGCCAGGATCCTTAAAAATTATTTACTTGACTACAGGGCCAGGATCCTTAAGACCTATATACTTGACTACATGGCCAGGATCCTTAGGAACTGTTTACTTTACTACATGGCCAGAATCCTTAATTCCTATATACTTGAATACATGGCCAGGATCCTTAAGACCGATTTACTTAACTACAGGGCCAGGATACTTTAGACCTATTTACTCGACTACAGGACCAGAATATTTAAGACCTATTTACTTGACTACAGTGCCAGGATCTCTACGACCTGTTTACTTGACTACATGGCCAGGATCCTTAAGACATTTTTACTTGACTGCAGGGCCAGGATCCTTAAGACCTATTTACTTGACTACAGGGCCAGGATCCTTAAGACATATTTACTTCAATACATGTCCAAGATCCTTAAGACCTGTTTACTTGAATTCCTGGCAAGGATCCTTAAGACGTATTTATTTGATTACAGGGCCAGGATCCGTAAGACCTATTTACTTGACTACATGGCCAGGATTCTTACGACATGTTTATTTGACTACATGGCCAGAATTCTTAAGAATTATTTACTTGACTACAAGGCCAGGATACTTGAGACTTATTTACTTGACTACATGGCCAGGATCCTTATGACCTATTTACTTGACTACAGGGCCAGGATCCTTAAGACCTATTTACTTGACTACAGGGCCAGGATACTTAAGACCTATTTTTTGACTCCAGGGCCAGGATCTATACGACCTGTTTACTTGACTACATGGCCAGGATCCATAAGATCTTTTCACTTGACTGCAGGGCCAGGATCCTTAAGACCTGTTTACTTGACTACAGTGCCAGGATTATTAAGACCTATTTACTTCACTACAGACCCTGGATCCTTAACACCTATTTACTTGACTACATGGCCAATATTATTACAACCTGTTTACTTTACTACATCTCCAGGATCCTTAAGAATTATTTACTTGACTACATGGCCAGGATCCTTATGACCTGTTTACTTAACTCAATTGCCAGTATTCTTAAGACCTGTTTACTTGAATTCCTGGCAAGTATCTTTAAGACGTATTTACTTGATTACAGGGACAGGATCCCTAAGACCTATTTACTTGACTACATGGCCAGGATCCTTACGATCTGTTAACTTGACTACATGGCCAGGATCCTTAAGAATTATTTACTAGACTACAAGGCCAGGATACTTAAGACTTATTTACTTGACTACATGGCCAGGATCCTTATGACCTGTTTATTTAACTCAATTGCCAGTATCCTTAAGACCTGTTTACTTGACTAAAGGGCCAGGATCCTTAAGACATATTTACTTGACTACAGGGCCATGATCCTTAAGATATATTTACTTGTCTACATGGCCAGGATCCTTACGACCTGTTTACTTGACTACATGGCCAGGATCCTTAAGACCTGTTTACTATACTACAGGGTCAGGATCCTTAAACCTATTAGCTAGACTACTGGACCAATATACTTAAGACCTATTTACTTAACTACATGGCTAGGATTCTTACGACATGTTTAATTGAATACATTGCCAGAATCCTTAAGAACGGTTTACTTGACTACTGAGCCATTATCCTTAAGAACTCTTTACTTTACTACAATGCCAGGCCCCTTAAGATCTATTTACTTGACTACAAGTCCAGGATCCTTAAAGCCTATTTACTTGACAACAGGGCTAGTATTCTTAATACCTATTTACTTGAATACATGGCCAGGATCCTTACGAACTGTTTACTAGACTACATGGCCCGGATCCTTAAGTACTGTTTTCATGAATAAAGGGCCAGGATCATTAAGACCTGTTTACTTGAATACATGGCCAGGATCCTTATGACATATTTACTTGACTACAGGGCCAGGATCCTAAAGAACTATTTACTTGATTACATGGCCAGGATCCTTACGAACCTGTTTACTTGACACATGGCCAGGATCCTTAAAACCTATTTTCTTTACTACAGGGCCAGGAACCTTAAGACGTGTTTACTTGAATACAGGGCCATGATTTTTAAGACCTATTTACTTGACTACATGGCCAGGATTCTTACGACTTATTTACTTGACTACATGGCCAGGATCCTTAAGTACTGTTTTCTTGACTACATGGTCAGGATCCTTAAAACCTGTTTACCTTACTACAGGGCTAAAATTATTAATACCTGTTTACTTTACTACATGGCCAGGACCCTTACGAACTGTATACTTGAATACATGGCCAGGATTCTTTAGACCTATTTACTTGACTACAGGGCCATGATCCTTACGATCTGTTTACTTGACCAAATGGCCATGATACTTAAGAGCTGTTTACTTGACTACTGGGCCAGGATCCTTAAGACTTATTTACTTGACTACAGGGCCAGGATCCTTAAGATCTATTTACTTGACTACATTGCCAGGATAATTACGACCTGTTTACTTGACAACCTGGCCAGGATCAATTCGAATTGTTTACTTGACAAAATGGCCAGGATCCTTAAAACCTGTTTACTTGACTACAGGCCCAGGATCCTTAAGACTTATTTACTTGCCTACAGGGCAAGAATCTTTAAGACCTATTTACTTGCCTAAATGGCCAGGATCCTTACGACCTTTTTACTTGACTACATGGCCAGGATCATTACGACCTGTTTACTTGACTACATGGCCAGCATCCTTAAGACATGATTACTTAACTCAATTGCAAGTATCCTTAAGACCTGTTTACTTGAATTCTGGGCGAGGATTTTAAGACCTATTTACTTGACTACATGGCCAGGATCCTTAAGACCTTTTTACTTAACTGCAGGGCCAGAATCATTACCACCTATTAACTTGACTACAGGGCCAGGATCCTTAATACATATTTACTTGACTACGTGGCCAGGATCCTTAAGACCTGTTTACTTGAATTCCTGGCAAGGATCCTTAAGACGTATTTACTTGATTACAGGGCCAGGATACTTAAGACCTATTTACTTGACTACATGGCCAGGATTATTATGACCTGTTTACTTGAATACATTGCCAGGATCATTAAGAATTATTTACTTGACTACAATGCCAGGATACTTAAGACTTATTTACTTGACTACATGCCCAGGATCCTTATGACCTCTTTACTTAACTCAATAGCCAGTATCCTTAAGACCTGTTTACTTTACTACAGGGCCAGTATACTTAAGACCTATTTAATTGACTACAGGGGCAGGATCCTTAAGAAATATTTACTTGTCTACATGGCCAGGATCCTTACGACCTGTTTACTTGACTACATGGCCAGGATCCTTAAGACCTGTTTACTTGACTACAGTGCAAGGATCATTAAGACCTATTTACTTGAATACAGGCCCAGGATCCTTAACACCTAATTATTTGACTATATGGCCAGGATCCTTACGACCTGTTTACTTGACTACATGGCCAGGATCCTTAAGAACAGTTTACTTGACTACAGGGCTAGGAACCATAAGAATTATTTACTTGACTACAGGGCCAAGATCTTTAATAATTATTTACTTGACTACATGGCCAGTATCAATTCGACCTGTGTACTTGACTATATGGTCAGGATCCTTAAGACCTGTTTACTTGACTACAGGGCCAGGATCATTAAGACCTATTTAATTGACTACAGGGCCAGAATTTTTATGACTTATTTACTTGACTAAATGGCCAGGATCCTTACGAACTTTTTACTTGACTACATGGCCAGGATACTTAAAACCTGTTTACTTGAGTACAGGGCCAGGATCCTTAAGACCTGTTTACATGACTACATGGCCAGGATCCTTAAGACCTGTTTACTTGACTACAGGGCCAGGATCCTTAAGACCTTATTACTTGACTACAGGGACAGGATCCTTGAGAACTATTTACTTGACTACAGGGCCAGGATCTATACGACCTGTTTACTTGAATACATGGCCACATCCTTAAGACCTTTTTACTTGACTGCAGGGCCAGGATCTTTAATACCTATTTACTTGACTACAGGGCCAGGATCCTAAACACATATTTACTTGACTACATGGCCAGGATCCTTAAGACCTGTTTACTTGAATTCCTGACAAGGATTCTTAAGACGAATTTACTTGATTACAGGGCCAGGATCCTTAAGACCTGTTTACTTGACTACAGTGACAGGATCGTTAAGACCTATTTACTTGACTACAGGCCCAGGATTCTTAAAACCTATTTAATTGACTACATGGCCAGTATTCTTACGACTTGTTTACTTGACTACATGGCCAAGATCCTTAAGAATTATTTACTTGTCTACATGGCCAGGATACTTATGACCTGTTTACTTAACTCAATTGCAAGTATCCTTAAGACCTGTTTACTTGAATTCTTGGCAAGGATCTTTAAGACGTATTTACTTGTTTACAGAGACAGGATCCCTAAGACCTATTTACTTGACTACATGGCCAGGATCCTTACGACCTGTTTACTTGACTACATGGCCAGGATACTTATGAATTATTTACTTGACTACAAGGCCAGAATACTTAAGACTTAATTACTTGACTACATGGCCAGGATACTTATGACCTGTTTACTTAACTGAATTGCCAGTATCCTTAAGACGTGTTTACTTGACTAAAGAGCCAGGATACTTAAGACCTATTTACTTGACTACAGGGCCAGGATCCTTAAGATCTATTTACTTGACTACATGGCCAGGATCTTTACGACCTGTTTACTTGACAACCTGGCCAGGATCAATTCGAACAGTTTACATGACAAGACTACAGGGCCAGGATCCTTAAGACTTATTTATTTGCCTACAGGGCCAGAATCTTTAAGACCTATTTACTTGCCTAAATGGCCAGGATCCTTACGACCTTTTTACTTGACAACATGGCCAGGATCCTTAAGACCTGTTTACTTGACTACAGGGCCAGGATTTTTAAGACTTATTTACTAGACTACATGGCCATGATCCTTACGAACTGTTTACTTGACTATATGGCCAGGATCCTTAAGACCTGTTTACTTGAATACAGGGCCAGGATCCTTAAGACATGTTTACTTAACTACAGGGCCAGTATCCTTATGTCTTATTTACTTGAATACAGGGCTAGGATCCTTAAGAACTGTTTAATTGACTACATGGCCAGGATTATTTAAGAACTGTTTACTTGACTACAGGGCCAGGATCCTTAAGACCTATTTACTTGACTACAGGGCTAGGATACTTAAGACCTATTTACTTGACTACAGGGCCAGGATCTATGTGACCTGTTTACTTGACTACATGGCCAGGATCCTTAAGACCTGTTTACTTGATTACAGTGCCAGGATCATTAAGACCTATTTACATGACTACATGCCCAGGATCCTAAACATCTATTTATTTGACTACATGGCCAAGGTCCTTACGACCTGTTTACTTGACTACATGGCCAGGATCCTTAGAACATGTTTACTTGAATACAGGGCTAGGAAACCTAAGAAGTATTTACTTGACTACAGGGCCAAGATCTTTAAGACTTATTTACTTGACTACATGGCCAGTATCAATTCGACTTTTGTACTTGACTATATGGCCAGGATCCTTAAGACCTGTTTACTTGACTACAGGGCCAGCACCATTGAGACCTATTTACTTGAATACAGGCCCAGGATCCTTAACACCTATTTATTTGACTACATGGCCAAGGTCCTTACGACCTGTTTACTTGACTACATGGCCAGGATCCTTAGAACCTGTTTACTTGACTACAGGGCTAGGAACCCTAAAAAGTATTTACTTGTCTAGAGGGCCAAGATCTTTAAGACGTATTTACTTGATTACAGGGCCAGTATCCTTAAGACCTGTTTACTTGACTACAGTGCCAGGATCATTAAGACCTATTTACTTGACTACAGGCCCAGGATCCTTAACAACTATTTACTTGAATACATGGCCAGAATTCTTACGACCTGTTTACTTGACTACATGGCCAAGATCCTTAAAAATTATTTACTTGACTACATGGCCAGGATCCTTATGACCTGTTTACTTAACTCAATTGCCAGTATCCTTAAGACCTGTTTATTTGAATTCCTGGCAAGGATCTTTAAAATGTATTTACTTGATTACAGGGACATGATCCCTAAGACCTATTTACTTGACTACATGGCCAGGATCCTTATGACCTGTTTACTTAACTCAATTGCCAGTATCCTTAAGACCTGTTTACTTGACTAAAGGGCCAGGATCCTTAAGACCTATTTACTTAACAACAGGGCCAGGATCCTTATGATATATTTACTTGTCTACATAGCCAGGATACTTATGACCTGTTTACTTGACTACATGGCCAGGATCTTTAAGACCTGTTTACTTGACTACAGGGACAGTATCCTTAAGACCTATTAGCATGACTACTGGACCAAGATATTTAAGACCTATTTACTTAACTATATGGCGAGGATCTTTAAGACCTGTTTACTTGACTACATGACCAGGATACTTAAGACCTGTTTACTTGACTAAAGGGCCAGGATCCTTAAGACATATTTACTTGACTACAGGGCCAGGATCCTGAAGATCTATTTACTTGATTACATGGCCAGGATCCCTACGACCTGTTTACTTGAATCATGGCCAGGATCCTTAAGACCTATTTTCTTTACTAAAGGGCCAGGATCGATAAGACCTGTTTACTTGACTACAGGGCCATGATCCTTAAGACCTAATTACTTGACTACATAGCCAAGATCCTTGAGACCTGTTTACTTGAATACATGGCCAGGATACTTAAGAATTATTTACTTGACTACAAAGCCAGGATACTTAAGACTTATTTACTTGACTTCATGGCCAGGATCCTTATGACCCGATTACTTAACTCAATGGCCAGTATCCTTAAGACCTGTTTAATTTACTACAGGGCCAGGATCCTTAAGACATATTTACTTGACTACAGGGCCCTGGATCCTTAAGATATATTCACTTGTCTGAATGGCCAGGATCCTTACGACCTGTTTAATTGACTACATGGCCAGGATCCTTAAGACCTGTTTACTTGACTACAGTGCCAGGATCATTAAGCCCTATTTACTTGACTACAGGCCCAGGATCCTTAACACCTATATATTTGAATACATGGCCAGAATCATTAAGAGCTGTTTAATTGACTACAGGGCTAAGAAACCTACGAATTATTTACTTGACTACAGGGCCAAGATTTTTAAGACTTATTTTCTTGACTACATTGCAAGGATCAATTCGACCTGTGTACTTGACTATTTGGCTATTATCCTTAAGACCTATTTACTTGACTACAGGGACAGGATCATTAAGTCCTATTTACTTGACTAAAGGGCAGGATCTTTAAGACCTATTTACTTGACTAAATGGCCAGGTAACTTACGACATTTTAACTTGACTACATGGACAGGATCCTTAAAACCTGTTTAATTGACTACATGGACAGGATCCTTATGACCTGTTTACTTGACTACATGGCCAGGATACTTAAGACCTGTTTACTTGACTACAGTGACAGGATCGTTAAGACCTATTTACTTGACTACAGGCCCAGGATTCTTAAAACCTATTTAATTGACTACATGGCCAGTATTCTTACGACTTGTTTACTTGACTACATGGCCAAGATCCTTAAGAATTATTTACTTGTCTACATGGCCAGGATACTTATGACCTGTTTACTTAACTCAATTGCAAGTATCCTTAAGACCTGTATACTTGAATTCTTGGCAAGGATCATTAAGACGTATTTACTTGATTACAGGGCCAGGATCATTTAAAACTATTTACTTGACTACATGGCCAGGATCCTTACGATCTTTTTACTTGACTACATGGCCAGGATCATTAAGAACTGTTTAATTGACTATAGGATCAGGATCCTTAAGAATTATTTACTTGACTACTGTACCAAGATCCTTAAGACCTATTTACTTGACTACATGGCCAGGATTCATAAAACCTATTTACTTGACTACAGGGCTAGAATTCTTAAGACCTATTTACTTGACTACATAGCCAGAATCCTTACGAACGGTTTACTTAACTACATGGCCAGGATCCTTAAGACCTGTTAACTTGACTACAGGGTGAGGATCCTTAAGACCTATTTACTTGACTACAGGACCAAGATCCTTAAGAACTATTTACTTGATTACATGGCCAGGATTCTTAATACATGTTTACTTGACTACATAGCCAGGATCCTTAAGACCTATTTACTTGAATACATGGCCAGGATCAATACGACCTGTTTACTTGACTACATGACCAGGATCCTTACGACCTGTTTATTTGACTACATGATCAGGATCAATAAGAACTGATTAATTGATTAAAGGGCCAGGAACCTTAAGTCTTATTTACTTGACTACATGGCCAGGATCCGTAAGAACTATTTACTTGACTACATAGCCAGGATCTTTACCAACTGTTTATTGACTACATAGCCAGGATACTTAATACCAGTTTACTTGACTTTAGGGCCAGGATTCTTAGGACTTATTTACTTGACTACCAGGCCAGGATCCTTAAAACCTATTATTTGACTACATGGCAAGGATCCTTATGACCTGTTTACTTGATTACATGACCAGGATTCTTACGACCTGATTACTTGATAACAGGGCCATGATCCTTAAGACCTATTTAATTGACTACAGGGCTAGGATCCATAAGAAATATTTACTTGACTACATGGCCAGGATCCTTACGAACTGTTTACTTGACTACATGGCCAGGATCCTTACGACCTGTTTACTTGACTACATGGCCAGTATCCTTAAAATATGTTTATATGTCTACAGGGCCAGGATCCTTAAGACCTATTGACTTGACTACAGGGCCAGAATTCTTAAGAACTATTTACTTTACTACATGGCAGGATCAATAAGAACTATTTACTTGACTACATGGCCAGAATCCTTACGAGCTGTTTACTTAACTATATGGCCAGGATCCTTAAGATCTGTTAACTTGACTACAGGGTCAGGATTCTTAAGACCTATTTACTTGACTACAGAACCAAGATTCTTAAGCCCTATTTACTTGACTACATGGCCAGGATCCTTAATACCTGTTTACTTGACTCATGGCCAAGATCGTTAAGACCCGTTTACTTGACTACAAAGTCAGGATCCTTAAAACCTATTTACTTGATTACATGACCAGGATCCTTACGACCTGTTTACGTGACTACATGGCCAAGATCCTTAAAAACTGTTTAATTGACTACGGGGCCAGGATCCTTAAGACGTATTTACTAGTCTACAGGGCCAAGATCCTTAAGACCTATTTACTTGACTACATGGTCAGGTTTTAACGAACTGTTTACTTGACTACATGGCCAGGATCCCTAAGAACTGTTTACTTGACTACAGGTCCAGGATAATTAAGACCTATATACTTGACTACAGGGCTATGATACTTAAGACCTGTTTACTTGACTACATGGCCAGGATCCTTAATACCTGTTTACTTGAGTTCTTGGGCAGGATCCTTAAGACCTATTTACTTGATTACAGGGCCAGGATCATTAAGACCTATTTACTTGAATACATGGCCAGGATCCTTTAGAACTTTTAATTGACTACAGGGGCAGGATCATTAAGATCTATTTACTTGACTACATGGCCAGGATCATTACGACGTGTTTACTTGACTACATGGCCAGGTTCCTCAGGACCTATTTACTTGACTACAGGGCCAGGATCCTTAGGATATATTTACTTGACTACAGGGCCACGATCGTTAAGACCTATTTACTTGACTACATGGCCAAGATCCTTGCAACCTGTTTACTTGACTACAGAGTCAGAATTCTTAAGACCTGTTTACTTTACAACAGGGCCAGTATCCTTAAGATCTATTTACTTGATTACAGGGCCAGGATCCTTAAGACTTATTTTCTTGACTACAGGGCCAGGATTATTAAGACCTATTTACATGACTACATGGCCAGGATCCTTACGACCAGTTTACTTGTCTCAATGGCCAGGACCCTTATGACCTGTTTATTTGACTACAGGGCCATGATCCTTAAGACCTATTTAATTGACTACAGGGCCAGGATCCATAAGAACTATTTACTTGACTACATGGCGAGGATCCTTACGACCTGTTTACTTGACTACATGGCCAGGATCATTAAGAACTGTTTACTTGACTACAGGGCCAGTATCCTTAAGAACTATTTACTTGACTACTAGACCAGGATCCTTAAAACATATTTACTTGACTATAGGGCCAGGATCATTAAAACCTATTTACATTAATACATGGCCAGGATCCTTACGACCTGTTTACTTGACTACATGGCCAGTGTCCTTAAGAACTGTTTACTTGTCTACACGGTCAGGATCCTTAAGACCTATTGACTTGACTACAGGTCCAGAATTCTTAAGACATATTTACTTTACTACATGGCCAGGATCAATAAGAATTATTTACTTGACTACATGGCCAGAATCCTTACGAACTGTTTACTAAACTAAATGGCCAGGATCCTTAAGACCTGTTAACTTGACTACAGGGTCAGGATCCTTAAGACCTATTTACTTTACTACAGGAACAAGATTCTTAAGACCTATTTACTTGACTACATGGCCAGGATCCTTAATAACTGTTTACTTGACTACATGGCCAGGATCGTTAAGACCCGTTTACTTGACTACAGAGCCAGGATCCTTAAGACTTATTTACTTGAATACATGGCCAGGATCATTAGAACCTGTTTACATGACTACATGGCCAGGATCCTTACGACCTTTTTACTTGACTATATGGCCAGGATCCTTAAGATCTGTTTAATTGACTACAGGGCCAGTATCCTTAAGACCTATTTACTTGACTACATGGCCAGGATCCTTACGACCTGTTTAATTGACTATATTGCCAGGATCCTTAAGACATGTTTACTTGACTACAGATCCATGATGCTTATGACCTATTAATTGACTACAGGGCCAGGATCCTTAAGACCTATTTACTTGAATACATAGCAAGGATTCTTACGACATGTTTACTTGACTACATGGCCAGAATTCTTAAGACCGGTTTGTTTGACTAAAGGGCCAGGATAATTAAGACATATTTACTAGACTAAAGTGCCTGAATCCTTAAGAACTATTTACTGGACTACATGGCCAGGATCCTTAAGACCTGTTTACTTGACTACATGGCCTGGATCTTTAAGATCTGTTTACTTGACTACATGTCCAGTATCCTTCAGACCTATATACTTGTCTACAGGGCCAGGATCCTTAAGACCGATTTACTAGACTACATGGCCAGGATTTTTACGACCTCTTTACATGACTACATGGCCAGGATCCTTAAGACCTGTTTACTTGACTACAGGGCCCGGATCCTTAAGACCTATTTACTTGACTACAGGGCCAGTATCCTTAAGACCTATTTACTTGACTACATGACCAGGATCCTTACGACATGTTTACTTGACTACATGACCATGATACTTAAGACCAGTTTACTTGACTACAGGGCCAGGATACTTAAAACCTATTTAATTGACTAGATGGCCAGGATACTTACGACTTGTTTACTTGACTTCATGGCCAGGATCCCTAAGACCTGTTTACTTGACACCAGGTCCAGGATCCTTTTGACTTATTTACTTGACTACATGGCCAGGATACTTACGACCTGTTTACTTGACTACTTAGCCAGAATCATTAAGGCATGTTTACTTGACTACAGGGCTAGGATCCGTATGACCTGTTTACTTGACTACACGACCAGGATCATTAAGACCTATTTAGTTAACTATAAGGCCAGGATCTTTAAGACCTATTTACTTGACTAAATGGCCAGGATACTTACGTCCTTTTACTTGACTACATGGCCATGATTCTTAAGACATGTTTACTTGACTAAAGGGCCAGTATTCTTAAGACCTATTTATTTGACTACAGGGCCAGGATTCTTAAGACATATTTACTTGACTACAGGGCTAGAATTCTTAAGACCTATTTACTTGACTACATGGCCAGAATCCTTACGAGCTGTTTACTTAACTACATGGCCAGGATCCTTAAGACCTGTTAACTTGACTACAGGGTGAGGATCCTTAAGACCTATTTACTTGACTACAGGACCAAGATCCTTAAGACCTATTTACTTGACTACATTGCCAGTATCCTTAATAGCTGTTTACTTGACTACATGTCCAGGATCCTTAAAACCTATTCACTTGAATACATGGCCAGGATCAATACGACCTGTTTACTTGACTACATGGCCAGGATCCTTTCGACATGTTTACTTGACTACATGGCCAGAATCCATAAGAACTGTTTAATTTACTATAGGGCCAGGAACCTTAAGGCCTATTTACTTGACTACATGGCTAGGATCCGTAAGACCTATTTACTTGACTACATGGCCAGTATATTTACGACCTGTTTACTTGACTACATGGCCAGAATTCTTAAGACCAGTTTACTTGACTACAGGGCCAGGATCCTTAAGGCCTATTTACTTGACTACAGGGCCAGGATCCTTAAAACCTATTTACTTGACTACATGGCAAGGATTCTTACGAACTGTTTACTTGATTACATGACCAGGATCATTACGACCTGTTTATATGTCTACAGGGCCATGATACTTAAGACCTATTTAATTGACTACAGGGCCAGGATCCATAAGAACTATTTAATTGACTACATGGCCAGGATCCTTACGACCTGATTACTTGACTACATGGCCAGGATCATTAAGAAATGTTTACTTGACTACATGGCCAGGATCCTTAAGACCTGTTAACTTGATTAAAGGGTCAGGATCCTTAAGACCTATTTACTTGACTACAGGAACAAGATCCTAAAGACCTATTTACTTGACTACATGGCCAGGATCATTAAAACCTGTTTACTTGACTACATGGCCAGGATCGTTAAGACCCGTTTACTTGACTACAGAGCCAGGATCCTTAAAACTTATTTACTTGAATACATGGCCAGGATCATTAAAACCTGTTTACATGACTACATGGCCAGGATCCTTATGACCTGTTTACTTGACTACATGGCCAGGATCCTTAAGATCTGTTTAATTGACTACATGTCCAGTATCCTTAAGACCTATATACTTGTCTACAGGGCAAGGATACTTAAGACCTATTTACTTGAATACATGGCCAGGATCCTTACGACTTGTTTAATTGACCATATTGCCAGGATCCTTAAGATCTGTTTACTTGACTACAGGTCCATGATGCTTAAGACCTATTAATTGACTACAGGGCCAGGATCATTAAGACCTATTTACTTGAATACATAGCAAGGATTCTTACGACATGTTTACTTGACTACATGGCCAGGATTCTTAAGACCGGTTTATTTGACTAAAGGGCCAGGATAATTAAGACATATTTACTTGACTAAAGTCCCTGAATCCTTAAGACCTGTTTACTTGACTACAAAGCCAGCGTCCTTAAGATTTATTTACTTGACTAAAGGGCTGGGATACTTAATACCTATTTACTTGACTACATGGTTAGTATTCTTACGACCTGTTTACTTGCATAATGGCCAGGATCCTTACGACCTGTTTACTTGACTACATGGCCAGGATCCTTAAGGGCTATTTACTTGAATACTGGGACAGGATCCTTAAGACCTATTTACTTGACTCCAGTGCCAGGATCCATAGGACCTGTTTACTTGATTAATGGCCAGGATCCTTAAGACCTGTTTACTTGATTAAAGGCCAGGATCCTTAAGACCTGTTAACTTGACTATATGGCCACGATTTTTAAGACAATTAACTTGACTACAGGGCCGGGATCCTTAAGACATATTTACTTGACTACATGGCCAGGATCCTTACGACCTGTTTACTTGACTACATTGCCAGGATTCTTAAGACCTGTTTACTTGACTACAGGGCCAGGATCCTTATGATTTATTTATTTGAAAATAGGGCCAGGGTCCTTAGGACCTATTTACTTGACTACATGGCCAGAATCCTTACGACCTGTTTACTTGATTACATGGCCAGGATCCTTATAACCTGTTTACTTCACTAAAGGTCCAGTATCATTAAGACCTATATACTTGACTACAGGTTCAAGATCTTTAAGACCTATTTACTTGACTACATGTCCTGGATACTTACGACCTGTTTACTTGAATTAATGGCCAGGATACTTAAGACCTGTTTACTTATTTACATGGCCAGTATACTTAAAAACTATTTAATTGACTACAGGGCCAGGATCCTTAAGACCTATTTAGTTGACTACATGGCCAGTATTCATTAGATCTGTATACTTGACTACATGGCCAGGATCCTTAAGACCTGTTTATTTGACTACAAGTCAAAGATCCTTAAGACCTATTTACTTGACTACAGGGCCAGGATTCTTAAGACCTATTTAATTTACAAATGGCCAGGATCCTTACTACCTGTTTACTCGATTACATTGCCAGGATCCTTAAGACCTTTTTACTTGACTACAAAGCCAGAATCCTTATGACATATTTATTGATTAAAGAGCCAGAATCATTAAGACCTATTTACTTGACTACATGGCCAGGATCCTTAAGACCTGATTACTTGACTACAGGGCCAGGATCCTTCAGACTTATTTACTTGACTACAGGCCAGGATTATTAAGACCTATTTACTTGACTACATAGCCAAAATCTTTACGACCAGTTTACTATAATACATGGGCAGGATCCTTAACACCTGTTTACTTGACTACATGGCGAGGATAATAAATACCTGTTTACTTGAATACAGGGCCAGGATCCTAAAGACCTATTTACTTGACTACTAGGCCAGGATACTTAAGACCTATTTACTTGACTACATGTCCCAGATTCTTACGACCTGTTTACTTGACAACATGGCCAGGATCCTTAAGACCTGTTTACTTGACTATATAGCCAGGATCCTTTAGATATATTTACTTGCTACAGGGCCAGTATCATTAAGATCTATTTACTTGACTACATGGCCAGGATCCTTACGACGTGTTTACTTGACTACATTGCCAGGAACCTTAAGACCTGTTTACTTGACTACAGGTCCAGGATCCTTCAAACCTATTTACTTAACTACAGGGCCAGTATCTTTAAGACCTATTTACTTGACTACATGGCCAGGATCCTTGCAATCTGTTTACTTGACTATAAAGCCAGAATTCTTAAGACTTGTTTACTTGAGTACAGGGCCAGTATCCTTTAGACCTGTTTACTTAACTACAGGGCAAGGATTATTAAGACCTATTTACTAGACTACAGGGCCAGGATTATTAAGAACTATTTACTTGAATACATGAACGGGATTCTTTTGACCTATTTACTTGAATACATGACCAGGATCCTTAAGAACTGTTTACTTACTACAGGGCCAGGATCCTTAAGACCTATTTAATTGACCCAGTCCAGGATCCTTAAGACCTATTTACTTGACTACATGGCTATAATCCTTAAGACCTGTTTACTTGAATTTATGGCAAGGATCCTTAAGACCTATTTACTTGACTACGGGGCAAGGATCCTTAAGACCTATTTACTCGACTACATGGCCAGGATCATTATGACCTGTTTACTTGACTACATTGCCAGGATCCTTAAGATCTGTTTACTTGACTACAGGGCCAGGATGCTTAGGACCTTTTTTCTTGACTACAGGGCCAGGATCCTTAAGACCTATTTACTTGACTACATGGCCAGGATCCTTAAGACCTGTTTACTTGACTACAAGGCCAGGATACTTAAGACCTATTTACTTGACTAGTGAACCAGGATCCTTAAGACCTATTTACGCGACAACATGGCCAAGATCCTGAAGACCTGTTTACTTCACTACATGGCCAGGATCCTTAAGTCCCGTTTACTTTCTTACAGGGCCAGGATCCTTAAGAACTATTTACTTGACTACAGGGCCAGGATCCTTAAGGCACCTATTTACTTGACTACATTGCCAGTATTCTTACGACATGTTTACTTGACTACATTGCCAGGATTCTTAAGACCCTTTACTCGACTACAGGGCCAGGAATACTTTAGACCTATTTACTGGACAACATGGCCAGGATCCATAAGACCTATTTACTTGACTACAGGGCAAGTATCCGTACGACACGTTTACTTGACTACATGGCCAGGATCCTTAATTCCCGTTTACTTTCTTACAGGGCCAATATCCTTAAGACCTGTTTACTTGACTACAAGGCCAGGTTCCTTTGACCTATTTACTTGACTACAGGGCCAGGATCCTTAAAAACTATTGACTTGACTACAAGGCCAGGATCCTTAAGAACTATTTACTTGACTACATTGCCAGGATCCTTAAGACCTATTTACTTTCATACATGGCCAGGATCCTTACGACCTGTTTACTTAACTACACGGCCAGGATCCTTAAGACCTGTTTACTTGACTACAGGGCCAACGTTTTTAAGACCTATTTACTTGACTACAGGGCCAATTTCTTAAGACCTATTTAATTGACTACAGGTCCAAGATTTTTAAGACCTATTTACTTGACTACATGGCCAGGATTATTACGACGTGTTTACTTGACTACATGGCCAGGATCCTTAAGACCTGTTTACTTGACTACAGGTCCAGTAATGTTAAAACTTATTTACTTGACTACAGGGCCAGGATCCTTAAGACCTATTTACTTGACTACATGGCCAGGATCCTTGCAACCTGTTTACTTGACTATATAGCCAGAATACTTAAGACTAGTTTACTTGAGTACAAGGCCAGTATCCTTAAGACCTATTTAATTGACTACAAGGCCAGGATGCTTATGAATTATTCTCTTGACTAAAGGGCCAGGATTCTTAAGACCTATTTACTTGATTACACAGCTAGGATTCTAAAGACATATTTACTTGACTACATGGCCAGGATCCTTTCGAACTGTTTACGTGAATACATGGCCAGAATCCTTAAGACCTGTTTACTTGACTAAAGGGCCAGGATACTTAAGACCTATTTACTTGACTACATGGCCAGGATTCTTAAGATCTGTTTACTAGACTACATGGCCAGGATCCTTAAGACCTTTCTACTTGACTACAAGCCAGGATTCTTAAGACATATTTAATTTACTAGAGGTCCAGAATCCTTAAGACCTGTTTACTTGACTAAAGGGCCAGGATACTTAGGACCTAATTACTTGACGACAGGGCCACGATCGTTAAGACCTATTTACTTGACAACATGGCCAGAATCCTTACGACCTGTTTACTTGACTACATGGGCAAGATCCTTAAGATCTTTTACTTGACTACAAGGTCAGGATCCTTAAGAGCTAATTACTTGACTACTGGACAAAGAACCTTAAGACCAGTTTACTTGATTACATGGCCAGGATCCTTAAGACTTGTTTACTATACTACATGGCCAGGTACATTAAGACCTGTTTACTTGACTACAGAGCCAGGATCCTTAATACATAGATACTTGACTACATGGCCAGGATCTTTACGACATGTTTACTTGACTACATAGCCAGAATCCTTATGACTTGTTTACTTGACTACAGGGCCAACATCCGTACGACCTGTTTACTTGACTACAGGGCCAGGATCCCTAAGACCTATTTACTTGACTACATGGCCAGGATTCTTAAGATCTGTTTACTAGACTACATGGCCAGGATCCTTAAGACCTGTCTACTTGACTACAAGCCAGGATTCTTAAGACATATATAATTTACTAGAGGTCCAGGATCCATAAGACCTATTTACTTGACTTCGTGGCCAGAAAACTTACGACATCTTTACTTGACTACATGGCCAGAATTCTTACGACGTGTTTACTTGACTACATGGCCAGAATCCTTAAGTCCCGTTTGATTTCCTACAGGGCCAGGATCCTTAAGAACTATTTACTTGACCACAGGGCCAGGATCCTTAAGGCACCTATTTATTTGACTACAGGGCCAGGATCCATAAGATCTATTTACTTGACTACAGGGCCAGTATCCGTACGACACGTTTACTTGACTACATGGCCAGGATCCTTAAGTCACTTTTACTTTCTTACAGGGCCAGGATCCTTAAGAACTATTTACTTGAATACATGGCCAGAATCCTTACGACCTGTTTACTTGATTACATGGCCAGGATCCTTAAGACCTGTTTACTTGAATAAAGGTCCCGGATCATTAAGACCTATTTACTTGACTACAGGTTCAGGATCTTTAAGACCTATTTACTTGACTACATGTCCTGGATACTTACGACCTGTTTACTTGACTTAATGGCCAGGATTCTTAAGACTTGTTTACTTATTTACATGGCCAGTATACTTAAAACCTATTTAATTGACAACAGGGCCAGGATCCTTAAGACCTATTTAGTTGACTACATGGCCAGTATTCATAAGATCTGTATACTTGACTACATGGCCAGGATCCTTAAGACCTGATTACTTGACTACATAGCCAGAATCCTTATGACTTGTTTACTTGACTACAGGGCCAACATCCGTACGACCTGTTTACTTGACTACAGAGGCCAGGATCCCTAAGACCTATTTACTTGACTACAGGCCAGGATTCTTAAGACCTATTTACTTGACTACATAGCCAAAATCTTTACGATCGGTTTACTTGACTACATGACCAGGATCCTTAACTCCTGTTTACTTGACTACATGGCCAGGATCATTAAGACCTGTTTACTTGACTACAGGGCCAGGATCCTAAAGACCTATTTACTTGACTACTAGGCCAGGATACTTAAGACCTATTTACTTGACTACATGTCCCAGATCCTTACGACCTGTTTACTTGACAACATGGCCAGGATCCTTTAGATATATTTACTTGCTACAGGGCCAGTATCATTAAATTCTATTTACTTGACTACATGGCCAGGATCCTTACGACGTGTGTACTTGACTACATTGCCAGGATCCTTAAGACCTGTTTACTTGACTACAGGTCCAGGATCCTTCAAACCTATTTACTTAACTACAGGGCCAGGATCTTTATGACCTATTTACTTGACTACATGGCCAGGATCCTTGCAATCTGTTTACTTGACTATATAGCCAAAATTCTTAAGACTTGTTTACTTGAGTACAGGGCCAGTATCCTTAAGACCTGTTTACTTAACTACAGGGCAAGGATTCTTAAGACCTATTTACTAGACTACAGGGCCAGGATTATTAATAACTATTTACTTGAATACATGAACAGGATTTTTATAACGTGTTTACTTGAATACATGACCAGGATCCCTAAGAACTGTTTACTTGACTACAGGGCCAGGATCCTTAAGACCCATTTAATTGACACAGGCCAGGATCCTTAAGACCTATTTACTTGACTACATGGCTATAATCCTTAAGACTTGTTTACTTGAATTTCTGGCAAGTATCCTTAAGACCTATTTACTTGACTACGGGGCAAGGATCCTTAAGACTTATTTACTCGACTACATGGCCAGGATCCTTACGACCTGTTTACTTGACTATATTGCCAGGATCCTTAAGATCTGTTTACTTGACTACAGGGCCAGGATGCATAGGACCTTTTTTCTTGACTACAGGTCCAGGATCCTTAAGACCTATTTACTTGACTACATGGCCAGGATCCTTAAGACCTGTTTACTTGACTACAGGGCCATGATACTTAAGACCTATTTACTTGACTACTGGACCAGGATCCTTAAGACCTATTTACTTGACAACATGGCCAAGATCCTGAAGACCTGTTTACTTCACTACATGGCCAGGATCCTTAGGACCTGTTTACTTGACTACAGGGCCAGGATCATTAAGACCTATTTACTTGACTACAGGGCCAGGATCCATAAGCCATATTTACTTGACTACATGGCCAGGATCCTTACGAACTTTTTACTTGACTACATAGCCAGGATCCTTAAGACATTTTACTTAAATACAGGGCCAGGATCCTTAGAACCTATTTACTTGACTACATGGCCAGGTTACTTAAGACCTATTTACATGACTAAATGGACAGAATCCTTAAGACCTGTTTACTTAAATATCTGGCAAGGATTCTTAAGACCTGTTTACTTGACTACTTGGCCAGGAAACTTAAGACCTGTTTACTTGACTACATGGCCAGGATAATTACGACCTGTTTACTTGACCACAGGGCCAGGATTCTTAAGACCTATTTACTTGACTACAGGGCCAGGAAACTTAAGACCTGTTTACTTGACTACATGGTCAGGCTCTTTAATACCTGTTTACTTGACTACATAGCCAGGATCATAGATACCTGTTTACTTGACTACAGAGCCAGGATCCTTATGACGTATTTACTTGAATACATGGCCAGGATCATTACGACCTGTTTACTTGACTACATAGCCAGAATCCTTATTACCATTTTACTTGGCAACAGGGCCAGTATCCTTAACACCTGTTTACTTTACTACAAGGTCAGGATCCTAAATATCTATTTACTCGACTACAAGTCCAGGATCCTTAAAACATATTTACTTGACTACAGAGAAAGAATTCTTAAGACCAGTTTACTTGACTACATGGCCAGAATCCTTACGAAATGTTTACTTAACTACATGGCCAGGATCCTTAAGACCTGTGTACTTGATTACAGTGCCAGGATCCTTAAGATTTATTTATTTGACAATAAAGCCAGGGTCTTTAGGACCTATTTACTTGACTACATGGCCAGAATCCTTACGACCTATTAACTTGAATACATGAGCAGGATCCTTAAGACCTGTTTACTTGACTACAGGTCCAGGAACCTTAAGACCTATTTACTTGACTACAGGTTCAGGATCTATAAGAACTATTTACTTGACTACATGTCCTGGATACCTACGACCTGTTTACTTGACTACATGGCTAGGATACTTTAGAACTGTTAACTTATTTACATGGCCAGGATACTTAAAACCTATTTAATTGAATACAGGGCCGGGATCGTTAAGACCTATTTAGTTGACAACATGGCCAGTATTCATAAGATCTGTTTACTTGACTACATGGCCAGGATCCTTAAGACCTGTTTACTTGACTACAGGGCAAAGATACTTAAGACTTATTTACTTGACTACAGAGCCAGGATTTTTAAGACCTATTTAATTTACAACATGGCCAGGATCCTTACTACCTGTTTATTCTATTACATGGCCAGGATCCTTAAGACATTTTTACTTGACTACAGGGCCATGATCCTTAAGACATATTTACTTGATTAAAGAGCCAGAATCCTTAAGACGTATTTACTTGACTACATGGCCAGGATCCTTAGAACCTGATTACTTGACTACAGGGCCAGTACCCTTAAGAGTTATTTACTTGACTACAGGCCCGTATTCTTAAAACTTATTTACTTGACTACATAGCTAAAATCTTTACGACCGGTTTACTTGACTACATGGCCTGATCCTTAACACCTGTTTAATTGACTACATGGGCAGTATCATTAAGACCTGTTTACGTGACTACAGGGCCTGGATCCTAAAGAAATATTTACTTGACTACAGGGCCAGGATACTTAAGACCTATTTACTTGACTACAGGGCTAGGATTCTTTAGACCTATTTACTTGACTACATGGCCAGGATCTTTAAGAACTTTTTACTTGACTACATGGCCAACTCCTTTAGACCTGTTTACTTGACTACATGTCCAGGATCCTTAAGACCTGTTTACTTGACTACAGGGCAAGTATCCTTAAAACCTATATACTTGACTATAGGGCCAGGATCCTTAAGACCTTTTTACTTGACTACATGGCCATGATCCTAACGACCTGTTTAATTGACTACAAAACCAGGATACTTAAGACATGTTTACTTGGCTACAGGGCCAGGATCCTTAACACCTATTTACTTGACTACTGGACCAGGATCCTTTCGACCTATTTACTTGAATACATTGCCAGAATCCTTAAGAACTATTTACTTGACAACATGGACAGTAACTTTACGATCTGTTTACTTGATTACATGGCCAGGATATTTAAGATTTATTTACTTGACTACATGGCCAGGATCATAGCCACCTGTTTCCTTGACTAAATGGCCAGGATCCTTAAGACCTATTTACTTGACTACAGGGCCAGAAACACTTAAGACCTATTTACTTGACTACATGGCCAGGATCCTTACGACCTGTTTACTTTTCTCAATGGCCAGGACCCTTAAGACCTGTTTTTTGACTTCAGGGCCAGGAACCTTAGGACCTATTTACTTGACTACATGGCAAGGATCCTTAATACCTATTTACTTGACTACAGGGCTAGGATTCTATAGAACTATTTACTTGACTACATGGCCAGGATACCTTAGAATTGTTTACTTGACTACAAATCTAACTCCTTAAGACCTGTTTAATTGACTACAGGGCCAGGATCCTTAAGACCTATTTACTTGACTACATGGCCAGGTCCTTACGTCCTGTTAACTTGACTGCATGGCCAGGATACTTAATATCTGTTTATATGACTACAGGACCAGGATACTTAATACCTATTAATTGACTACTGGACTAGGATCCTTAAGAACTATTTACTTGAGTACATGGTCAGGATTCTTAGGGACATGTTTACTTGACTACATGGCCAGGATCCTTAAGATCTCTTAATTTGACTACAGGTCCCGAATACTAAAGACATATTTATTTGTCTACAGGGCCAGGATCCTTAAGACATATTTACTTGAATACATGGCCAGGATTTTAAGGACCTGTTTACTTGACTACATTGCCAGGATCCTTAAGACCTGTTTACTTGACTACATGGCAAGTATCATTAAGACCTATTTAATTGACTCCAGGGCCAGGGTCCTTAAGACCTATTTACTTGACTTCAGGGCCAGGAATACTTAAGACCTATTTACTTGACTACAGGGCCAGGAATACTTAAGACCTATTTACTTGACTACATGGCCAGGATCCTTACAAACTGTTTACTTGACTACATGGCCAGGATCCTTAAGACCTGTTTACTTGACTACAGGGTCAGGATCCTTAAGACCTATTTACTTGACTACTGGACCAAGAACCTTAAGATCTGTTTACTTGACTACATTGCCAGGATCCTTAAGACTTGTTTACTAGACTAAATGCCCAGGAAACTTAAGACCTGTTTACTTGACTACCGAGACAGGATCCTTAAGACATATTTACTTGACTACATGGCCAGGATGTTTACGACCTGTTTACTTGACTACATAGACAGAATCCTTATGAATTGTTTACTTGACTACAGGGCCAGGATCCGTACGACCTGTTTACTTGACTATAGAGCCAGGATCCTTAAGACCTATTTACTAGACTACATGGCCAGGATCCTTACGACCTGTTTACTAGACTACATGGCCAGGATCCTTAAGACCTGTCTACTTGACTACAGGCCAAGATCCTTAAGACCTATTTACTTGACTAGAGGTCCAGGATACTTAAGACCTATTTACTTGACTTCGTGGCCAGAAACCTTATGACCTCGTTACTTGACTACATTTCCAGAATCCTTAAGACCTGTTTAATTGACTACAGGATCAGGATTCTTAAGACCTATTTACTTGAATACAGGGCCAGGATCATTAAGATCTATTTACTGGACAACATGGCCAGGATCCTTACGACCTGTTTACTTGACTACATTGCCAGTATACTTAAGACCTGTTTACTTGACTACAAGGCCAGGCTCCTTTGGACCTATTTACTTGACTACAGGGCCAGAATCATTAAAACATATTTACTTGACTACATGGCCAGGATCCTTACGTCCTCTTTACTTGACTACATGGCCAGTATTCTTAAGACCTGTTTACTTGTCTATAGGTCCAGGATCCTTAAAACCTATTGACTTGACTACAAGGCCAGGATCCTAAAGACTTATTTACTTGACTACATGGCCAGGATCCTTACGACCTGTTTAATTGAATACATGGCCAGGTTCCTTAAGACCTGTTTACTTGACTACAGGTTCAGGATCCTTGATACTTGTTTACTAGACTACATGGCTAGGAACCTTAAGACCTGTTTATTTGACTACAGAGCCAGGATCTTTGAATACTAGGCCAGGATAATTAAGACCTATTTACTTGACTACGAGTGCCGGATCCTTACGACCTGTTTACTTGACAACATGGCCAGGATCCTTAAGACCTAATTACTTGACTACATGGCCAGGATCCTTTAGATATATTTACTTGACTACAGGACCAGTATCATTAAGATCTATTTTCTTGACTATATGGCCAGGATCCTTACGACGTGTTTACTTGACTACATTGCAAGGATCCTTATGACCTGTTTACTTGACTACATGACCAGGATCCTTAAGAACTGTTTACTTGACTATATGGCCAACTCCTTTAGACCTGTTTACTTGACTACAGAGCCAGGATCCTTAAGACTTATTTACTTGACTACATGCCAAAGATCCTTACGACCTGTTAACTTGACTGCATGGCCAGGATACTTAAGACCTGTTTATATGACTACAGGGCCAGGATCCTTAAGACATATTAATTGACTATTGGACTATGTTCCTTAAGACCTATTTACTTGAGTACATGGCCAGGATTCTTAGGGGCCTGTTTACTTGACTACATGGCCAGGATCCTTAAGATATGTTTACTTGACTACAGGTCCAGAATCCAATAGACATATTTATTTGTCTACAGGGCCAGGATACTTAAGACCAGTTTACTTGACTACATGGCCAGGATCCTTTAGAGCTATTTACTTGACTACATGGCCATGATCCTTAAGACCTGTTTACTTGATTTCCTGGCAAGGATCCTTAAGACCTATTTACTTGATTACAGGTCCAGGATACTTAAGACTTATTTACTTGACTACATGGCGAGGATCCTAACCAACTGTTTACTTGACTAAATGGCCAGGATCCTTAAGACCTATTTACTTGACTACAGGGCCAGGAATACTTAAGACCTATTTACTTAACTACATGACCAGGATCCTTACGACCTGTTTACTTGTCTTAATGTCCAGGACCCTTAAGACCTGTTTTTTTGACTTCAGGGCCAGGATACTTTGGACCTATTTACTTGACTACAGGGCCAGGATCGTTAAGACTTATTTACTTGACAACATATCCAGGATCCTTACGACCTGTTTACTTGACTACATAGCCAGGATCCTTAAGACCTGTTTAATTGACTACAGGGCCAGGATCCTTAAGACCTATTTACTTGACTACAGGGCCAGCATCCTAAAGACCTATTTACTTGATTACAAGGCCAGGATCCTTACGACCTGTTTACTCGACTACATGGCCACGATCCTTAAGACCTGTTTACTTGACTACTGGGCCAGGATCATTAAGACCTATTTACTTGAATACATGGCTAGGATCCTTAAGACCTGTTTACTTGAATACAGGGCCAGGATACTTAAGACCTATTTACTTGACTACTGGAACAAGATTCTTAAGACCTAAATACTTGACTACATGGCCAGGATTCTTAGGACCTGTTTAATTGACTAATTGGCCAGGATCCTTAAGACCTGTTTATTTGAATACAAGGCCAGGATCCTTAACACCTATTTACTTGACTACAGGGCCAGGATTCTTAAGATATATTTACTTGACTACATGGCCAGGATGCTTACGACCTGTTTACTTGACTACATAGCCAGGATCCATAATTCCTGTTTAATTGACTACAGGGCCAGGATCTTTAAGACCTATTTACCTGACTACAGACCTAGGATTCCTAAGACCTATTTACTTGACTGCAGGGCCAGGATACTTAAGATCTATTTCCTTGACTACATGGCCAGTATATTTACGACCTGTTTACTTGACTACATATCCAGGATCCCTGCTACCTGTTTACTTGACTACATGGCCAGGATACTTAAGACCCATTTACTTGACTACAGGGCCAGGAACCTTAGACCTGTTTACTTGAATACAGGTCCAGGATACTTAAGACCTATTTACTTGACTACACGACCAAGATCCTTAAGACATAAATACTTGAATACATGGCCAGGATCATTAATACCTGTTTACTTGACTACATGGCCAGGATCCTTAAGACCTGTTTAATTGACTACAGAGCCAGGATCCTTAAGACCTATTTACTTGAATACATGGCCAGAATAAATACGACATGTTTACTTGACTACATAGCCAGTATCCTTAAGACCTGTTTACTTGACTAGAGGGCCTGTATCATTAAGACCTGTTTGCCTTACTACAAGGCCAGTATCGTTAAGACCTATTTACTTAACTACATGGCCAGGATCCTTAAGACCAGTTTACTTGAGTTCCTGGCCAGCATACTAATAATCTATTTTCTTGATTACATGGCTAGGATTCTTAAGACCTATTTACTTGTATACATGGCCAGGATCCTTACGACCTGTTTACTTGACTACATGGCCAGGATCCTTTAGACAAATTTACTTGACTACAGGGCCAGGATCCTAGAAAACCTATTTACTTGAGTACATGGACAAGATCCTTACGACGTGTTTCCTTGTTTACATGGCCAGGATCCTTAAGACCTGTTTACTTGACTACAGGGCCAGGATCCTTAAGACTTATTTACTTGACTACAGGGCCAGGATACTTAAAACATATTTACTTGAATACATGGCCAGGATCCTTGCGACATGTTTACTTGACTACAAAGCCAGAATTCTTAGGACATGTTTAATTGACTAAAGGGTCAGTATCCTTATGACCTGTTAACTTGACTACATGGCTAGGATCTTTACGACCTGTTTACTTGACTCAATGGCCAGGATCATTAAGACCTGTTTACTTGACTACATGCCCAGGATCCTTACGGCCTGTTTATTTGACTACTGGACCCAGATCCTTAAGACCTATTTAATTGACTACATAGCCAGGATCCTTAAAACTTGTTTACTTGACTACATGGCCAGGATCGTTAAGACCTATTTACTTCACTACAGAGCCAGGATCTTTGAGACCTATTTACTTGAATACATGGCCAGTATCATTACGACCTCTTTAATTGACTACATGGCCAGGATACTTATGACCTGTTTACTTGACTACATGGTCAGGATGCTTAAGAACTGTTTACTTGAATACAGGACTAGGATCCTTAAAACTTATATACTTGACTACAGGGCCAGGATCCTTAATATATATTTACTTGACTACGTGGCCAGGATTCTTACGACCTGTTTACTTGTCCTCATGGCCCGGATCCTTAAGAACTGTTTACTTGACTACAGGACCAGGATCCTTAAGATGTATTTACTTGACTACAGGGCCAGGATACTTAAGACCTGTTTACTAGAATACATGGCCAGGATCCCTAAGATCTCTTTGTTTGACTACATGGCCAGGATCCTTACCAACGGTTATTTGACTACATGACCAGTATCCTTAAGTCCTATTTACTTGACTACATGGTCAGGATGCTTAAGACTTGTTTACTTGACTACAGGGCTAAGATCCTTTAGACCAATTTACTAGACTACATGGCCATATTCCTTAAGACCTGTTTACTCTATTATAGGGCCAGGATCCTTAAGACATATCTACTTTACTACAAGGTCAGGATCCTTAAGACCTAATTACTTGACTACATGGACAGGACCCTTACGACCAATTTACTTGACTACATGGCCAAGATCCTTAAGACAAGTTTACTTGACTATAGGGTCAGGATACTTAAGACCTATTAACTTGACTACAGGGCCAAGATCCTTAAGACTTATTTACTTGACTACATAACCAGGAACCTTACGACCTGTTTACTTGAATACATGGCCAGGATCCTTAAGGCATGTTTAATTGACTACAGGACCAGGATCCTTAAAAACTTTTACTTGACTGCAGGGCTAGGATCTAAAGACCAATTTACTTGACTATATGGCCAGGATCCTTACGACCTGATTACTAGACTACATGGCCAGGATCCTTGAGGCATGTTTAATTAACTACAATGTCAGGATATTTAAGACCTGTTTACTAGAATACGTGGCCAGAATCCTTAGGACCTGTTTACTTGACTACGTGGCCAGGATCCTTACGACTTGTTTACTTAACTACATAGCCAGGATCCTTAAAAATTGTTTACTTGACTACAGGACCATGATCCGTAAGACCTTTTTACTTGACTACATGGCCAATATCATTATGACCTATTTACTTGAATACATGGCCAGTTTTTTAAGACCTGTTTACTTGACTACATTGCCAGGATTCTTAAGACCAGTTTACTTGACTACAGGGCCAGGATACTTAAGACATATTTACTTCACTACAGGGCCAGCATCATTAAAATTTTTTATTTGACTACATGGCCAGGATCCTTATGACTTGTTTACTTAACTACATATCCAGGATCCTTAAGACCTGTTTACTTGATTACAGGACCAGGATCCTTAAGACCTTTTTACTTGACTAAATGGCCAGGATACTTACGACCTGTTTACTTGACTACATTGCCAGAATCCTTAAGACCTGTTTACTTGACTACAGGGCTACAATTCTTAAGAAATATTTACTTGACTACAGGGCCAGGATTCTTAAGACCTATTTACTTGACTACATTACCAGGATCCTTACGAACTGTTTATTTGACTGCATGGCTAGGATTCTTAAGACCTGTATTCTTGACTACAGGGCCAGGATCCTTAATACCTATTTATTGACTACAGTTCCAGGATACTTAAGACCTATTTATTTGACAACATGGCGAGGATCCTTATGACCTGTTTACTTGACTACATGGCCAGCATCCTTAAGACCTGTTTACTTGACTACAATCCCAGGATCCTTAAGAACTATTTACTTGACTACAGGGCCAAGATCCTTAAGACCTATTTACTTGACTACACGGCCAAGATCCTTACGACTTTTATACTTGACTACATGGGTAGGATACTTAAGACCTGTTTACTTGACTAAAGGTCCAGGATGCTTAAAACCTATTTACCTGACCACTGGACCAAGATTCTTAAGACCTAAATACTTGACTACATGGCCAGGATCCTTAAGACCTGTTTATTTGACTGAATGGCCAGGATCCTTAAGCCTTGTTTTTTTGACTACAAGGCCAGGATCCTTAAGACATATTTACTTCATTACAGGGCCAGGATCCTTAAGACATATTTACTTGAATATATGGCCAGGATGCTTACGACCTGATTACTTGACTACATAGCCAGGATCCTTAAGACCTGTTTAATTGATAACAGGGCCAGGATCCTTAAGACCTATTTACTTCACTAAAAAGACAGGATCCTTAAGAACTATTAACTTGAATACAGAGCCAGGATGCATAAGAGCTATTTACTTGACTATATGGCCAAGAACTTTAAGACCTGTTAACTTGACTACAGGGCCAGACTACTTAAGACTTATTTACTTGACTACAAATCCAGGATCTTTACGAACTCTTTACTTGACTACATGGCCAAGATCCTTAAGACCTGTTTACTTGATTACAGGGCTAGGATCCTTAAACCTATTTACTTGACTACAGGGCCAGGATACTTAAAACCTATTTACTAGACTACATGGCCAGTATCCTTACGACC